>PVHP010003442.1:0-78534 GCA_004024765.1 Zapus hudsonius
TAAAAATGGATAAGGTTTGCTGATAGAATCGTGTGTCAAGGCTGTGGGGCAAAGTAGGGACAAGGCTGCAGCTCTTCCCTCTTGTGGGGGTTGGGGTGCAGAAAATGGAGAGAGGGAGCTTGCCCTTGGGGTGACTTGCCAGGGCCTGCTCTCTGCAGGGCAGGGAACTGCCTCAGTTCCCTGCCTCCCTTTGAGGCTCACTTCTTCCTCTGCAAAGGCCTCACAGGGTCTGGCGTGGGCTTCACTGCACAAAGTCACTGGAACATTACAGAACACACTGACATTCGGTTTTTCAGGTTCCTAAAAAATAAGCAGTTTTCTTTTTTCTGTAAAAAATAAGCAGTTTCTTTTTTATGCAGGGTGATTAAAGAAATAAAAGGTGGGTGCTAATTTATGGGCCAAAATGTAAGCTGCATTTGAAAGAAAGAGTGAAAAAGACATGTTTATATAGTGTGAAAGGCAGTTTAAATAAGATGATTAGAAAACGTAAAAATTAAATGGAATGTCATTGCTTTTCAAAAAAAAAGAGATTTTTTTGATCCTCAAAATCAACTACATTCTAACATTTCGCACAAAAGACTAAGTAGAATTTAAGAATCTCTTAAATTCTAAAACCAAATAAAAGGATACTTGGTCTTGTAATCACTACTGCCTCATAATGGAGAGATTTAAAGGACACATCTTGAAGCCATTTCTGTTCCATGGAGCCCAGGGCATGTTGGTAAATGATTACTGACAGTAGCTAAGTTTGCTGAACGCATCCCTACATCCATGTCTAATTTTAGCTACTTTGTTGGCTGAGCACTCTGATGCAGACACTGCCTGCCATGGTTTGGTCCAGGTGTCCCCCACAAACAAATGAATGTGCTCTAGGTAATCGATCCTCAGCTGATGGCAGTTTGGATTTTACAACCTTGCTGGAGCTGTGTTGTTGGGGACGGGCTTATGGGGTTAGAAGCCAGCTCCCCCTTGCCAGAGTTTGGCACACCTTCCTGCCACTATTTCCAGTGCTGTGGTGGAGGTGATGTCCACCCTCTGCTCATGCCATCGTTTTCCCTGCCAGGATGGAGTCTCCCCTTGAGTCCGTAAGCCAAAAATTCCTCCACAAGCCGCTTTTGTTTGGGTTCTTTCTGCTCAGCAACTAGAAAGCTGACCACAACACTGTCATTTTTAAACACTTCAAACTTGTAGTGGAAACCATTGTAATCAGACACATGAAGCTACATGCTAGTACGGGATTTAACCACTAGGCTGTGTTTCACAGGAGACCTTCAGGGCGACGTGATTGCAGAGGGTTGTAGAGAGACTGAAGATTGGAAACCCACTGGCTACATGTAACAACAGAGCATATGCAAGAAAACCCTGCATTAGAGAGAATACACTAAAGTTATAATTAAACTACAGTATGTTCCAAAATAAGGGGAAATTTGCAGTTTGTTGTGGAATACACATTGGTGAAATCTTAGAAATCATAATAAAATCTTTTTGATAGAAAAAAGAAAACCCTGCATTATTCAAATATATACAATCTTATGTAAATGACCTATAAGGATCACAAGACTCATGGCCTAGCACCTTTGAGCATAGGTCTTGCCCCAGCTCAATAGCTCACTCCTTTACCAAGAGTATCTTTCTCTTTTTTAATCAATTCTTTTTCTATTGCTATGTGACCCCGGTGCAACACTTTGTTCTGGGACACAAGGACTTGGTACCCTCCAAAATTCAGACCCATGCTTATAGCAGAAGGGGAGGGGAAGCAGACTTTGTGCTGCAGCAACATAGGTAAGAAGGAGGGACACACCTCAGATTTTCTCTCTGTATGGTTGTTGCAGTCAGCTTTCTAGTTGCTGCGCAGAAAGAACCAAAGCAAAAGCGGCTTGTGGAGGAATGGGTTTATTTGGCTTACGGACTCGAGGGGAGACTCCATCCCTGCAGGGAAAATGATGGCATGAGAAGGGGGGGTGGATATCACCTCCGCCACAGCACTGCAAACAATGGCAGGAAGGTGTGCCAAACACTGGCAAGGGGAAGCTGGCTTATAACCCCCAAAAGCCAGCCCCTGCAACACAGCTCCATGGAGGTTGTAAAATCCAAACTGCCATCAGTTGAGGATCAGTTACCCAGAACACATTCATTTGTTTGTGGAGGACACCTGGATCAAACCATGACAATGGTTCTGGATTGAAGTTAGTCACAAGAAAAATTTGCCTCTAGGCAAATACAAATGAGAGGATGTTTCCTACTCACAAGGTAGTAAATGTTACTGTGATTCTTTAAACATTATCACTCAGGCAGCAAATGTTGAAAGGCAAAGACCAGGGACTATTGTCTAGACCCAAAGCTCTTCTGGCACCTGCTGGTTTCCTTCATATGTCTGGCATGGACATATGACACAGGTGCAGGCAACCAGCGCATCTCCTGCAGAGCGCCTACAGCTTTGCTATGGAGGCCATGAGTCACTGCATTGGGTCCAGGTTGCCCCTTGAAGAGATTCTCCATCCTCACCCCATCCTTTCTGACCACCGTGCAGCTGACCTACAGCCAATTCACCCTCAAATGTATAAGGCTGGATCCCAACATTAAGTCCTATTTTCTGTTATCTCGGCTCTTTTGCCTCTTTATCCAACTGACTCATACAGGAAGCTTTTATTAATTCAGAGGCTGAAAGAAACAAGGACCATTCTTGTCTGATATCCTTCCCTGGTGAGCTTTGGGCTCTAGGTTATTGCTGTTAAGAGGGTCACAGTGGTTCTTGGTCCTCTCTCCTCACACAATAGCCTGTCTTTTTAAAATCAGCAGGGCTTCTCTTCATCCTGTCTTATTGACCAGAATTCTTCAGGTTACTGTGCTGAATCAGTCTACTGACAGTAAGATAGCAATGACAAAGACAGGTCAAGGCCAATACTCCTGGATCTCAGGACTACTCCTGCACATTTGAACATCATATTAGAGCTTTGAGATGCACGGACAAGGGGTCTGCACAGCCATGAAGTGAAGTACTAGGATGTGTGTCATCTAACACAGAAGGCTCCTCACCACTTTCACAGTCTGAAAATCAGAATTGCTTAGCATTTAATGTGTAGCTCTTCTTTCTTCCCAGGAATTATAAAGGCATCCCCCCAAAAATGTCTGAAATCACCTGTTAACATTCATGATATATCAGAAAACATCTTTAAACTTTGGCCTGGAAAATCTCTATTGTAATTAAACATTTGGGAGATAGGAAGAGCAGAAATTTAAGGTCGTTCTCAGCTACATAATGAATTTGAGGCCAGCCTGGCATATATGAGATCTACCACAAACGAAGAAACGAAAAGGGAATTAATATCTATTGTAATATTGCTAATACTGAAATCAAGATTTCTTCATACCTTAAATATATACTTGGTCAAATCAGATATCAACAAACTTCAGCTTGGGAACACAGATCTAATATTGATTTGCTATTAAAATTATATTCTCTCATTTGGACACAATTTAAATAAGAGGAACCACAATTACTGTTGATGTTACCTGATAGAGGGGATCTACAGAGGGGTTCCAAGTTCTTCTGTCCCCAAACAGAGGACTGAGCAAAGACCACACAGTCACAGCAGTAGCTGGGAGACAGTTAATGAGTAGATAGTATACTTCCCGGAGTCATGGCGAAGTGGGATGCAGCAGCTCTCAGCTCCTGGTTCACCCTTTTGGTTCATTTACTTAACATAGGTGATTCTGAACATGCGCTATTACATGCAGCTCTACATATAGCCCCATGAATCTCATGTCTCATCAGCACCTGCGTCAGTCATGAAGCTCCTTTCGGTCCTCCGTAGGCTGGGGGTGAGGGGTTGGATGTTCCAGACTTCTTCATTGCCATTCTGCTTTTTCATATGCTAAGTTTGTATAGCTTTTTAAAAGGCATTCTAGAACTCAGTCTCCCCAACTCTCTAACCTGAGAGCTGTGGTTCCAGAATCTTTGGGGGAGCTGAAGGAAGATGACTCATCTGATTCTAACTTCTTGCTGCCTAACAGGAGCCACAGAACTCCTTATTCTTTCCAAGCACTGGAGAGGAGGAGCCGGGTCCCCTCTCTATTCTGTGGCCCCAAGGACTTCAGTGTGGAACTGTCCTCTCTATAACGTTGTTGATCCTCAAATAACATCACTCTTTGAGTCCCTGTGGGACTCTTGCTAGCCTGTACACCTGTATAGCTGTTCCTTGAGTTTAGGAGTGAGATCCCTCAGGTTATTAAAAAAAAAAACAAGAGAGAAGATAAAACCAGGAAGACAAACAAAACATGTATTAAGGCTAGATCCACTGATTGATTTAAAAATGGGGCCTATCTTTGCATTCAAGACATTAAAAATATCCTTTTCTCTTTTCTGAAGAGAATTTTAATAGTCCATGGTTGTAAACAGCCTTTTCTTTAAGATCTTCTTAAGACTGTAGAGACTCGGGAAAAAAGAGAATTTATTCTAGAGAGTAACCACTTGGGAGGTATGCATCCCCATAAAGTGTCACCAACTTCAGAAGGTATTTATATTTATTACCTTGTCACGGAAGCATTTGAGTAAAATAGTAATCTTGTCCTCAGAATATCTCTGCCCCTTTTATTAGGTTAAGAAAGTTCTATCCTCTGGGAAACTATAGAGGGCGGGGGTGAGTGTAGATTTTACAGTCCCTAGGCACAAGTGACTAGAGCAGTTAGTGTCTTTGAGTTAACATGAGTCATGAAGTCCCTTAATTTTTTTATTTGTTAGTGGCAATAGAATCATGTATTTCCCTCAGTCCATCCATTTTCAGCCAGTCTATAGTCTCACTGGCTTCATGTGTAAATTGGGTTATATTTAATTCTGGGATCGACTTATCCAAGCGTTTTTCAAATTCAGCTGCTGGCACTATTCTGTTATAGCTGCTATCCTTGTAACTGACCTAGCTATCCTCATGTTACAGAGCAGGTGAAGAGATAAGCTATGGGTCGATTGCTGCCCCTGAATTCTCAGGTCAGGATTCTCAACATTATTAGCCTATGTCTGGGGTAATTTCTAAAGGGGTATTGGCAACACTAACTCCTTTAGCTTTGGGCATTTCCATCAATATAGTTACTATACAAGTTCATTTAACCAGGGGTCTGGGGTTATCAATTAAGGCAGAGCACAAAGATGCAGTATTGCGAGACTCTCATTGGCTATCTGCTAAAGTGGAGTTTTCACTAGAAATCTCTGGCTTCATTCTTCAAGGGCATGCACCTTCCTTCAGAGGGACATCGTTTCCCTACCTGCCTTCTTTCTTTGTAGGGGGAAAAGATCTGGGGTTTTTTGTTTTTGTTTTTGTTTTGTTTTTAGAAGCCTGGAGTTCTTCTTCACTGTCCTTGGGTCCCACAGCTAAGGCATGCATTGTCCCTCTAGAATCTTCTTCTGCCTAGGGTTTCTTTGGGGTAACAGGTGCTTGTGTACCTGGTGGAATGTATTATTTCCCAGAGGTAAGGCTATAAATTTGGTTTACATGTTTGCCTGTAATCACTTCCCTTGGGCTTTCTCACTGTCTCTATATTTTTGCATTGCTGAAATCCCCAAAAGCCAAATTTAAAAGTTAATTTGGAGCATCTGGAGTCCCATTGCCTGCAGCAGATTGACTCCTAGAATAAGTACTCAACAAAACATCTGACCCTAGGAATTAAAAAAATTATAATATCTCATATAAGTAGTATGTATGTATGATGTATGTGTGTATATATGTGCAGATGCATGAGCACATGTGAGGAGTCAGAGGAGAATGCTGGATTCCTCCACTGTCACTTAGAGGTGCTTATTTGAGATGGGGTCTCACTGACTCTCGAGTTGCTGCTTTGGGTCATACTGGCTGACCAGTGAGCCCTAAGTCTCTGCTCTGCTCCCCACAGTCCTGGGATCACAAGCATTCATGACCACACCTAACTGCTTACATGGCTGGTGAGAAATTGAACTCAGGCAAATCAGGAGGTCTCAGGTCCCCATTCTTGCAGGGAAGGTCCTCTTCCCTCCTAAGCCATCTCCACAGCCCGGAATTTCTTTTGTTTTTGTTTTTCGGTTTTCACCTTTTATTGACAATTTTCATCCATGTACATTGTATATCTTATCCATAATCCTCCTCTCTTGTTACCCCTTTTTGTCCCCATCATGAAACCTTTCTTTTCTTCTTTTCCACCAAACCCTCCTCTGTACATCTTTGCTGTTCTGGTCCTGCTCTATCATCCATGACAACATGGGATGGGCCCAGTATTGTGCAGGTTTGTTCAGGTTGTGCAGTTTGTTCATGCTTTGAGGTCATGAATACAATAGCCACACTTCATGTCCAACGACAGGATTCCCAATTCACTCCCTCCCCCTACTTTGACTCTTTGATTCTTCCCACCACTTCTTCTGCACTGTTCTCTGAGCCTTGATGGGCATGAGAGAGATGTTTTGTGGTGTGCTGAGCACTTAAGTTACTTAAGTGACAAGTGTTGAGTCTTACCAATGGTCACTGCCATCTACAAAAGGAAGCTTCTCTGACCAAAAGTAAGGGCAGCACTAATCTATGGGCATGAACATAATAAATATCTGGAAAGCAATTTAATGCCAACCTAGAATTTTTTATAGTAAACTCCATCACATATGTCTATACATCTTTGAGTTTGTTATTTTATAAAACTTTGTGTAACTAACTTGGACCTTTGCAGCCTGCTTAAGCTTTCTGGTTTTGCCCTCACTTTTTTCTGTTTTACCTCTGAAATAGTTCTTTACTTTAGGACAAAATTACCACCTAAAACCCTTTCTCATCTTAAAGCATTTCCTTTTTAACTTCTGTGCCAAAAATATGTCCCATGTGTATACATTTTTGTGTCTTTTTCTTACTTGATGGTTCCTTACTATCCTATTTGACTTTAGAAAACATTTTTTCTTTTCATTTATTTTATTTATTTATTTGACAGAGAATGAGAGAGAGAGGCAGACAGAGAGAGACAGACACACACACACACACACACACACACACACACACACAGAGAGAGAGAGAGAGAGAGAGAGAGAGAGAGAGAGAGAGAGAGAGAGAGAGAGAGAGAGAATGGGCATTTCAGTGCCTCCAGCCACTGCAGATGAAATCCAGACACAAGCGCCACCTTATGTATCTGGCTTTATGCGGGTACTAGGGAATCAAACTCTGGTCCTTCTGCTTTGCAGACAAAGGCCTTAACCGCTAAGTCATTTCTCCAGTCCCAATTTTTCTTAATAATAATAATAATAATAATAAAATCTACCTTCCTTACAGGCCCTCCCAGATCTTTAGTTTCTTCTCAGTGACCCAAATACTCAGGACTAAAAATAGGTTTTTTTTTTTTTCATTCTTTGGCCAAACTTCCCCTTCACCCACCTTATATTGGGGAGCCAGACAGTGTTTTGGTAAAAATATTATTCTATTTCCTTTAGGTTATCAGAACCAAACACTCCAGTTATTGAGTATGCAATGGTGGGGAGTCAGAGGGTATGAGTGTGTACACCAAGGGGATCACAAAGAAAGAGGGCATCTCACATGGGGATATCTCAAGAGAATAGGAACTTGGAGAAGACCACACCAAGGTCTACCTGTAAAAGGATGTGGTGTCAAACCAGGACACTGGAAACCTTCCCAGCTGTAACAGTGAAGCAGGTGCCGAAAACACCTATGAGGCACAGATGCAAGAGAGGTGAGTACTGGGTAGGTGACCTATAAATGGCCATGAAGCTCGTGGGCTTGTTTTGAGTGCATGTCTTTTTCAGCTCTCTGGCCCATTCTCATTCTCAGGAGTATCTTTCTCCTTCTTAACCAATGGTTTCTTCCTATTACCTTACTGTGTGTCTTTTGTACAATTCCCTGTCCCTGGACACAAGAATCTGAAAACTTCAGAGGGTACCAGGTAACTCCAGAGTCAGCCCCTTACCATCATGGGGGAAGGCGTCTTTCTGGCACTGAATCCTCAAGACAACCTGATGAGTTGCAATATCCCCAGTTGCATCATATTACTGACGACCCCAAAAGAACTAAGCATACATATCAAAAAGGGCTAGAAAGCTCGTTTGAGCCCTTAACCTTTCTGGGTTTATTCATCCAAGCCAGGATTTAAACCTATCACTTGTAGCATCCCTCCAGTGACCATGCTTCATAGTGACTTTCTGTAGCGGGAACTGGGCACAGCGGGTGAACCCCCAGGGCTTCACCACTGCACATCCCCAGAGTTCGTGTCTCAAAATGCCAAAGAATTGGACAGTTTTGACAGAAAGCATTTTCTTATCACACACGTATATTCTAGGTTAGAATAGTTCAGAGGATTTGGGAAAGAGACAGGGGAAACAGCCCTACCATCATGTCCAGCCACCAGTGTCGGGGGAATACATGGGAGAGGTTTTAACAGAATCTATGCTGTTCAGCTAAACAATCAGGAAAAGGAAAGATCATGAAAAGGAAAGATTCATGTGGAAGAGAAATCCAGCCCCTCACCATAGCCACTAGGATATGGTGTGGGGCTGGGGAGACCTTAAGGGTCAGAGGTCCTTCTTCTAGGCGATGTGGGTGAGAAAGAGACAGAATTATCTGCTCCTTATTTCCTGCATTAGGTGAGCAGGGAACAGGTGGTTGGTTCATATCTGACCAATCAGTTTTAGTGCCTAGGTTTGAGCTTTTAGCTAGACTCAAGGGGAGGGGGGTCTATGGAGCTTGCCTGAAACTGTCATATTTCCTGGGATGGAGATGCACCCTGTGGTGTGAGCAGCTATACAGTTCTATCTTTCCACCTTGGTGGAACAAGGTCTCTCTCCTAAGAGGCTCATAAAAGTCCCAGGCACTTAGGTTCATCAGACAGAGCCTTGCCTGCATGAATAGCTGTAGTCTGTTTTCCAGATTACCATCCGGTTTAAAAGTGCAAATGGTAGCCAGGCAACCTTTAATCCCAGCACTCAGGGAGCCAGAAGTAGGAGGATCACTGTGAGTTCGAGGACACCATGTGACAACATGGTGAATTCTTGGTCATCCTAGGGTTAGAGTAAGACCCTATCTTAAAACAAAACAAATAAATAAAAAATAAAAAAGTACAAATGGGCTGTATTTTTCTGGACCTCATGTTTAAGGGAGTATCCTGGTACCTGGGAGACTAAGTCTGTGCCCTCAGGTATGGGATTGTCTGTTGCAGACAGCAGGAAGGGCAAGGCAAAGTGAGAGCTCAACCCAGAAAGACAGTAAAGAAATCCAGAGCAAAGTTAGCAAGGAGTTGCCAAAAAAGATAGGAATGGGGCGAGGTGAAGGGGCTCCAGCAGCACAGAGGAGCCCTGGGATGGGGAGAGATGATGAGCCAGTGGCCAGATATGCCCAGTCCCAAGGCTTCCACACCACAGCTGCTGCCTGGAGCCTGTTTGCTAGAAGTCACATTCCTGGGTCTCTTGGTGCATGCCATCAGAGGCTGTGACCTGGATCTTCAGTGTCTGACCAACACAAGGACCCTTTCTGTGTTAGTTTTGAATAAATGTCTCCCAATAGAATTTATTATAATTGTGTTTATTAAATTGTCAATTGTCTCCAGCCAGTTCTGGCTGGAGGAGGTGTGTCACCTTGGCCAGATCCTAGGGTTCAGCCCTAAGGTGTTTCTGGGGTGGGTCTGGAATTCTAGCTATACATATGCAAAAAGCAGTCTGAGCTCAAGCCTAGAGTTCCTCTTGTTTGCTAGTTTGGAGTGTGCTTGGTTGCTTGCTTCTGGAGGTGCTGTTTCTCTCTCTGCTTGCCTTTTCCTTAACTTCCTCTGGATCTGATAGTTTCAATAAATACCTTCCTCCCCAAAACTGTGCCTAGTTTGGAGATTCATCCCAGTGACGTGTGGCTGACTATGACACCTTCCCTACACCATACCCACAATTCCCAAGAGCCTCGGGAAAATGGAGAGAGAAGGTATGGAAGTAAGGAAAGCAACCATTTAGGAGAGAGATGGGGAAAGAAACCATCCTTACCAGGGACGTATGGAGGATGACACAGTGAATGAGTTTAGTGTGTCTTAATGAGTGAGCACTTTCTTGTGCCTAGAGAGGGCTACCTTCTATGGGAGTCTACCCTTATGGTGCTTAAATGCCCAACCCATGCCCTCCATTTGGAGCTGTTACTCATATACACGCCCAGATAAATAGAAAGTTTAAGAGGTGAAAAATACAAATCCTGGGCTGGAGAGATTGCTCAGAGGTTAAGGTGCTTGCCTGCAATGCTGAACGACCTGAGTTCGATTCCCCAGTGTCCATGTAAAGCCAGATGCACAATGTGGCACATGTGTCTGGAGTTGGGTTATAGGAGCTGGAGGTCCAGGAGTACCCATTCTCTCTCTCTCTCTCTTCTCTGTATGTCTTTTTGCTTACAAATAAATAAAATTATTTTTGGGAAATACAAATCCTGCTGTAAAGCTTGCACAGTGGTTTAAGGCACTTGCTTGAAAAGCCTTCTGGCTCAGGTTCAGTTCTCCAGTCACCTATGGAGAGCCAAACAGGCATTCATTTGCAACAGCGCGAGACGAAAGACCTTGGCATGGGTTCATGTATACACACACACACACACACACACACATACACACAAGCACAAAACATACACACACATACATACCACACAACACCATACATACACACCATACACACACATACCACATATCACACACAACACACACACATATATATACATACACACGCACACACATACACACACATACACACATTGACAAGTTTAAAAAATACAAGTCTTACTTCCTATCTAGCAAACTGCTGATATTGTCTGACATCAGGAGATGACAGGGCACCTACAGAGAGGTTCCAGGTTGTGATTCTAAACAAAGGATTGAGCAGATACACATAGTGCCACAGAAACAGAGACCATTTATTTTTATTATTTTTATTTTAATATATATATTTATTGACCATAATGAGTTACATTATTTAGTGGGCAAACAATGAGTTGTTATCCCCAATTCCCCAATGTCCCCCCTCCCCATCCCCAATCAGCTGGATATCCTCTTCCGTGGGTTGTCTGGATCAGTCCTTGTGACAGGGGAACATGTACAGCCTAGTACTCAGCCTGGTTCTCCTGGCCCAAGTGTGTTGTTACTGAGGGGTGCCATGCCTCTGGATAATCTCCCCCACCACGGCTCTCACAATCTTTCCGCCCCCTCTTCTGCTCAGTTCCCTGAGTCATGGTGGGTATTAAGGCTGTTTTAATGTTGTGCGCTTAGGGGGCTTTGTGTTGAAAATTGTTGGTTTCTGTCCCCCTGGCTTATCCTGTGTTGATTGAATGGCTGTGGCTGTGGGTCCCTGTTCATCTGTCATTGTCTTTGGGGCTCCATATGGATCCTCCATGGTATGACTGTGGTGGCTCATCTCTTGCGAGAATCTCTTCTATTGGCCTACAGTCGGTTGGTAGGGTTAGATGGGCTACAACACTCTCACTGCATCCTGAAAAATACAAACACAATCTCCATCAGAGTGCGAGGTCAGTATAGCTTAACAAACATACACAATTCTGGATTACCTAGATTCTATTTTTAGTAGCCTCCCCGTCAATCGGTCCCATAGTGCATCTTTTCTTGGGAGCCCAAGAGTACAGGATCTGGTGCATATAGCACTGATTCCCCAGTTCCAGTCATGGGATTCCCCTCACTGAGTGGAATATTTGGCCGAATTTAAAAGCTGTTGATTGTCTCCCCCAGGCCCAGGCTCCTCCATTGCACTAGTGCTCCTTTCTTAGTTCACTGTTCTCTCCCAGTAGGAGGTGTGGTCAGCCTACTCATAGTCTGTGTTTCATGCCAGTGGTCTCTGTTTACTCCAGCATTGTTGATCAGCTTCCCCTGGCAGCTTGTGCAGTGCCTTCTAGCACTGCATTAACTACCATCTGGGGGCTGGATACCATTCCGGACCTTGAAGGGTCTCTCAATGCTGATCGATGGCATTCTGTGGTTTCTTCAGCAACAGAGTTTTGCCTCAGACCTAGGGAGGTCATTCAAGAGCTTGACAGAATTCTGTCTTGTTTTTGGAACCCCATGGGTCACTTTGGTCAACAGCTCAGTGAGGGAAGAAACAGGTGACTAGGACCAGGGGTTGTCAGACTGATCAATTATTCACAGGCTTAGACTCTCTCCCCTACTACTCATGGCCCCTCTTGCCAGTCAACACCCACTACTTGTTCACTAGGTATGCTCGTGAGGATTTTATGTTTTTGAACCTAATTTGGTTCAGGCCTCATGGTTAAGCCATTCCCCTCCCCCCCATCCCTTACCCCTCATTCATAACCTCTCACTTCTTTCTACTAGTCTGCGTAGAGGTTACGGTTATCCTGGTTAAGGACCGCATATGAGGGAGAATATGTGGCATTCAATTCTCTGTTCTTTTGAGTGTTTGCTTAGTAAGATCTGCTCAAAGTCAGACCATTTTTTCCTAAATTTCGATATCACATTTTTCCTTTCAGCTGAGTAAAATTCCATCGTGTAAATATACCACAGTTTCGCTGTCCATTCCTCCATGGATGGGCATTTGGGTTGATTCCAATTCTTGGCTATTATGAATTGAGCTGCTATAAATATAGTTGTACAAATGTTTCTGCGTCGAGATGTGACATCTTGTGGATAGATGCCTAGTAGAGGGATAGCTGGGTTCATTGGTAGTTCTATGTCCATTCTGTTCAGAAATCTCCACACTGCTTTCCATAGTGGTTGAACAAGTTTGCAATCCCACCAGCAGTGAATGAGGGCTCCTTTTTCCCCACATCCTCACCAGCAATGATTATTGTTGCTTTTCTTTATGATTGCCATTCTGACTGGGGAAAGGTGGTATCTCATTGTGGTTTTGATTTGCATTTCCCTGATGCTTAAGGATGTTGAGCACTTCCTCAGGTAAGAGAATGCCATTTGTGTTTCCTCCTCTGTGAATTTTCTGTTGAGATCAGTGCCCCATTTTGTGAGGGGGCAATTTGGGTTTTTTGTTATTAATTTTTTTGAGTTCTCTGTAGGTTCTGGAAATTAGGCCTCTGTCTGAGTTGTAGCTGGCGAAAATCATCTCCCAGTTTGAAGGGGGTCTATTGACTCTGAGAATGGTATTTTTGCAGAGACTATTTATTAAGTACACTTTCAAAGGGGGAGAAATGGACCAGAGTAGGGGGCAAGTTTAGCTGTCCAATGGCCCTGTGACATAGAGTTGGGACTTTTGTGTTGCTTTAGCATGGGCTTTTGGGTTAATTTACATAGCACAGGCTTTTCCATGCATGCTTTATCTGTTACATGAATGCTGTAATTACCTTCTTGTTGATAGAACAAAACACTAGGCCACAAGCAGCTGATGAGAGGAAAGGTTTTATTTTGGCTTATAGCCTCAAGAGGAAGCTTCATGATGATAGGGGTAAGCATGGCATGAGCAGAGGCTGGGCATCACCTCTGCCATAGCAGGTGGTAAACAGCAGGAAGAGAATGAGCTAAACTCTAGCAACGGGGAGCTGGCTATAACAGCCATAAACCCGCCCCCAACATCACACCTCCTTCAGCAAGGCTCCTCCTCCCAAATGCTATCAGCTGGAGAGCAAACATTCAGAACACATGAGCTTTGGGTGGACATTTGGTTTTCACTACCACAGTGTAGCTCTACATACAACTTTTTAATGTCTCTTTAGCATCTTAAATCTCCATCTAGGGATGTGCATTTTAGGATTACAACCATTCATTGGTTATTCTCTGAAGTCAGAGTCCTCTGCACCTGATTCAACAGTGCAAGTCCATTTCAGTCATTTTTGGCCATTCTCCCAGCCTTCCTCTTTGCAAACCTGTTGTTTTCATATACTAATTCTGTAATGCCTTCTGGACCTCACTCCCTTCTGCTTCACAATGAGACCGAGATGTCAAACTGAAGTGTTTTCTTTATGAAATACAGGCTCAAATACTTGATCACCCAGGTCATAAACAGCTTGACTATTGTGACAAATTCGCAAATATTATTAACCTTATTTCATTCCACTAAGCCGATTATTAAAGTTAATGCAAGCAGATCATCAAGTCTGCTGGGCTGTAAATTCTCTCCATGCATAAAATATAGATGGAAAACTCAATTTGTTACAGACCTGATTATCAATATGCCAATTAAACTAGAAGAATTCATCAAATTGTCTTCATGACCAATGTCATCATCTAAGCCAGTTTCGTGTTACCAGTTGTAATCCAACTTCAGACAGGTCAGTTCTGAAGTGATGAGACCTTTGTCCCTAAGTATTCTCTGGGGATCCTAACACTTAAATCTAGTCAGTTAGGCTGAAGTAACCACTTGTATAAAACTAGAGTATTAAATCATTTAAAAACATATTAAATCAATTGTCTGGGGTCCAGACCCTGGTCAGAATCTCAAAGTGCATTTCTCCTGAGTTCTTGGTACAGACTCACATTAGCCTCATAGGTTGACTGCAAAAAGAATGTAATGAGAGAAATAGTTATTTTCTAAGTTGAATTGGAATTCTCTTGCTCCAAGCATTCATCGTCTTAATGTTGGTTGTAGGTCAGTGAATGATGCTTATGTCCTAAAGAATTAATGTAACACCTTTAACATCTTTAATTTGTGCTGCTGTATAGAATTACTAACAGTGAGTCGCTAATAACAGAAATGTAATTGCTACAATTCTGGAGGCTGGGAAGTCCCACATCAAGGTGATGTCTTCTGGAGACATTTTTTAATCCCTTATCCCATGGCACTAGGTAGAGAAGGTTAAGAAAAAAACAGAGCTAAGGAGGGTCCAACTCACTTTGATAAGGAACCAAGCTTGCAGCAATGAACTTGCTCCCAAGATGTCATCAGAGCCCTCCCATCCTACCCATCTCCTCTCCAGGCCTGCCTCCCAACACTGTTCGATTGACAGTTCTGTTTCTAATACATGAGCTTTGGAGAACACATTCAAACCATAGCATTGCAAAATAAAATGGCTGTTTTCACTGTGGCAGAATTATTAAATGGACTGCAGTGAATAGAGGCGAGATGACATCATTGCACATTAGGAATATTAAGCAAATCTTCATTTCCTGTGGTGTCTGGCTGTTCCAAAAGAGACTGTTCTTGAACCAAGAAAATGGATAAGTGTCTGTTAGTCAAATCAGAAATAACATTCTTGTTTGAAAACTTTGATATTAATGTGTTTCTTTGGAGGTGGAAACTTTAAGCTATAGTTTGCCTCTGTAATCAGAGATCCATGAGACAGTTATAAAATGAGTAGCTACACATTCTGAGTTATGTCCGTCCATTTTCACTTACCTGTTACATGTTATTGAGTTCAGGCAGTAGGAAAATAAGTATGTCTTGTTTTCCCCATATATATATATACATATATATATATATGTATATATATATATATATATATATATATATATATATATATATATATATATATATTTAGATTAGCGGGACAGACAAATGAAAAAAAAAGAGTTCAGCGGAAGTGAAGTGATTAAAGTATAATTTGTGTATGAATTATTGGTCAACTAAAGACCCATAAATGGCTGGAAAATATAGAAGATGAGAAGTCTGAATAGGGGTAGAAACTATGGCCTAGTTTTCTCCATGCCTATCTGTGTCTATTTCTTTCCATTTCAATACAATGGCATGTTTCATGTTTTTATCAGAAGGATATGTACCCAGGAGCCCCCTCTGATGCACAATGCCATGGATATCTTTGTTGCAGTTAAACATTAGAAGAGCAATTAGTTATTTAACAAGAAGAGCTTATCTAATTATATATTGAAAAAATGCCTAATTGTATTTTTCTGCTTTATGATATTGTAATGCTCTGTGCCTTTAAAAAACTAATGCTTAATATGATGACATTTAAATTAGTTAAAAACTTCATTTCCCTTGTTGTTGGTGGTGGTAGTTTTGTTTTGTTTGAGACAGGACCTTGATATATAGCCCAGGCTAGCTTTCAAAGTCATGATCCTCCTATTTTCTCCCCTGGAGTGGTGAGATTCCAGACTTAAATCCCATGCCTGACTTCAGTTTCTTTTTCCAATAGCGTCTTTACACTGTGAATGGTTACCTAGAGGTTACCTACGTCTTCCCATGAGTCATCTGCACTGTTAGAGCTCTCATCTACAGAATCCCAGTGTGTGTCTAGAAGAGAAAAGAGAACAAAATATTCCCTTTGTAAATAGTCCAACTGTTCTTTTCCCTGTCTGAATGTAATTATGTTATAGACTTTCTGGGTCATCACTTGAATCAGTAATACTGGAGATGCAGACATAGTAGAGCCAGGGCAGCAGACGCAGCAGCTGACTTATGAGTGATACAGGTGCTCCAAGAGGAAAACGAATACACATACACGCAACCATGTGGTGATTCTTTCCACCAACCACTAACAATGGAAAAGTCCTAGCTGAGAAAGGAGGTTAGGAAGTAAAGAAAGAATGTCCTTTTTCAAGGAAGGCTTTCCTTTTGGGCTTTGTTAATGCCTGGCCCACTGAAGCATACCCTAGGGCAGGGCATTTAGTATAGGAAAGTAAACTTAAAAAGAGGGCATAGGAACCATAGCACACTAACCTATAACAGGGCCTGGAGGATGGCTAGGGTTTGTGGGATTTAGGGATTTAGTAAAACAGTTCCAAATATGTTTTCAGCCCATCTGGCTGCAGAAGTATAGAACACTGCTCTTTTTAATTAAGTGGAACAAATTAAGTGAAACATTCCAGGGGAAAAACCCCCATTGTGTGTGTGTGTGTGTGTGTGTGTGTGTGTGTGTGTGTGTGCGTGATGTCTTCCAGTTGCATCCCTAGAACCATAATCCATTCTGCTCCCTGCCTGGAGAGAGCGGCTGGGCTCCATTAACAGGATGTCTGTTTGGCTGGAGATTAAGCAGAAGGAAGAGTAAATCAGGTGTCCATTCTCCAGTTCCTTCCCCATAAAGTCACACTGAAGTGCCTGGGTCCTTTTCCTCAAGACAGTGGTTCTCCATGACTCCCTCATCCTAGGTCTTGGGAACTGCCCCCTCTTGTTGCTCCTTCTAGTTAGGCTTTGCTCCTGACCCAGGTGGGGAGCTGGTGGGTTCAGGGCGGGGAGGGGGGAATCACACTTTCTACTTATGAGTACTCCATGTGTTTCCCATTGGGACTGGACTTGGGCAGCCTTCCAGTATGAAAGCTGGCACTCATGAGCAGATGTGGCTCTCCACCTCCCATCATAAGAACTTCATCCATTCCCAAGGATTATTATCTTTCATCAGAGGTTGTATTTTGGAACAAGCTAGACTACCTGGGACCCACCATCACGGATGATTTGTGTCCACATAAGAGACAGGAGTTTCAAGAAAGGAGACCAATTGCCTATAAATACAGCTGTTCACAGAGTCAGTATTGACGATGTGCTTCCTCAGTAGAGCTAAAAGAATCTTATTCTCAATAGTGGTTTCTCCTTTAATTGCAAAGAACACATGCAAGGGATAGGAGATTATGTCAACTTCCTAAGAAACCCACGACTTTCTCAGTGGGGCGGTGAAGTGTGGAGTGCTTTCTGGGAACACAGATCTTCCATTGATACCAGTTAGTAGTGACAAGTCACAAGCCTGCCTGACACTTGAACAACCTTCCTGGACTCATATTTGCTGGGATGGGAACTAGTGCTCTAGTTTTATCCAGGTTCCTTTCAGGTCAAGTTCTGATCATTAAAGCAAAATATATTAAGGAGACTTGTAATGATAGCATCCTACGGTGCTTTAAATTATAAATATAGGCTGTTACATAAAATTTGAGGAACTTTTTTTTTAGTTTGGAGAGGATTCAAATGAAATGACCCGTGGAGTTATTGCATTTTTGGAAAGCACCAGCCACAGATTCTGGTCAGAGCAGGAGAGAAAGAGCCGTGGACAGGAAGGAAGTGTGTGTGAGGATGAGGGTTTGATCATTCCAAAGACAGCTTTTCAAAGCTTGTTTTGTTTCCGTCTAGATATTTTTTTCAGTACAAGATGAGTGGATCATCCTGTTCATTACTTTAAGTAATTTTTTTTTTAAAAAATGAAATGAGTTTTTTTAACGCACCTGTGATTTTCAGTGAATTGAACCAATTTTCCTCCTAGTGATTGAAATTGTAAAAACACTGGAAATATTAACCAGGAATGTGCGCCTCTGATCACTCGCTCAGGATAAATTTTTGGAAGTATAATAGCTTGATGAAAATGCAGGAGCATTTCAATGGATTTTGAAAAGTCATACAAATGATACCTAGAAAATTAAGATGAGTTTACAGCAGCAGCAGCACCGTGCATGAGTGTACACATGTGCACGTGTGTGTGCCTGTGTGTGTATGAGTGTGTGAGTGTGCATGTATGTGTGTGGTGTGTGCATGTATGTGTGTGGGTGTGTGCACGTGTGCATATCTGTGCATGTATGCCTGTGTGCATGCTTGCCTGTGCATGTGTGTGCATGTGTGTGCGTGAGTGGGTGTGTGTTCCCCTGCATCTTTAAAGTAAAGGACAGGCAACAGCCAGGGACAGAGCCACATTCTGCAGAGTACCTGTGCTGGTATCAATTTATCAATTTATGATGAAACCTTAGGATCATAATCAGAAAAATCAGTAAAGCCGAGAAAATGGGAACAAATATTTTCCAGGAAAATGTCCTCTGACCTGGTGCTAAGTAAACAAAGAAACGAGGCCTGCACTCTTGAAGAAAAAAAAAATGGCCAAATAAGGGAAGTGGGGTGGGTTAATGGGACTCCAGTACTGAAACTTTTAAAAAGTGGTTATCTTCATATTCCAAATGGGAGGCAGAATTGATTAATTAATTAATGTGGAGGACATTTTGATAGTGAAAGGATAAAACAAGGAGCACATCTGGACGGGAGCGCTTACCATGAGGGTAACTGTGTCTTAGTTTCAGTGTCTCTGTTATGAGAAACCTGTAGTCTGAATCAAAGAATCAATTTGGGTTAGAGCAAAGAGAAAAAAGTCTGAAAATTTGAGAGACAGCAAACTTATTCTGCATTTGAAGTTTCTTTTGTTTTATGTTGTAATCAGAAATGAATGCATTTTTACAAATGATGAAATAAGACTGAAAAATAACCTCAGCCCAGAATTCTCCTTAGACCATGTTGCAGTCAGCTTTCTATCTAGTTGCTGTGCAGAAAGAACCCAAACAAAAGCAGCCTGTGGAGGAGTGGGTTTATTTGGCTTATGGACTCAAGGGGATACTCCATCCTGGCAGGGAAAATGATGGCATGAGCAGAGGGGTGGACATCACCTCCGCCACAGCACTGCAAACAGCGGCAGGAAGGTGTGCCAAACACTGGCAAGGGGAAGCTGGTTTATAATCCCCATAAACCCACCCCCAGCAACACTGCTCAAGTGCGGTTCTAATTCCTGAATTGCCATCAGCTGAGGATCTATCAATCAGAACACATTCATTTGTTTGCGGGGGACACCTGGATCAAACCATGACAGACCACTCTGGGCTAGAGAGAACAGTCCCAGAGGAACACTGATAGGAAACTCAAGAAAAGGGAAAGCTCACCTCTGGACTGACAGTACTGGGAACTTTCAAGAACTGGAGGCACCTGATCTTCTATGATACTAGAATGACTGGTGTGGACTAGAATGACTATAATTAGTATTAAAGCCAGTAGAGACTGTGAAGAGATTAATTTGGAGATTTGGGTTATTAAAGTCAGACCAGCTAATCTTATGATCCGTGTTGTAGCAAACAGTAGGACCTATAAGAAAAGCACAAAGGCTAATTTAGTGTGCAAACAATGTGAGTTACTCTTTAAAACAAATACCTCTATATGGCACACATAAAGTATTATGATCATACTGGTATTACTATCATAACTAATTATTTATAACAAGCAAAACATTCAGCTCTCCACCTAGTTTTCTAACTATGAATTTGTCTCCTCTAAAGAAGATGTTAGAGATGGCAAGCTGACTTTCCAACATATTTTCAGATGCATTTTTCCCTTCTGAAAATAATCATGCATGGTATAGCTACTTCTCATTCATTCCACAATCCTTAGTCCTTGCACCATGAAAGAGATATTTCTAAGCTCATATATTGACTCAGTAGCATGATTTAGAAAAGATTATTTAATTCCATTTAAGTTCAGTGCAACATTTATTGAGCAGATCTGGACTTTAGGAATCCCAGATACCCTGATCGGGGCCTCTGATTTATATGCACTGACAACACCTACTCCCCACATTCTGAGCATAAAGCTATGTCTCCTTGCAAAGCTCAAGTGTCCATCCATGCTGCTCACCTGGGCCTCTGCCTGGCCGGGGTGCTCTTCTACACATGTGGCTTCTTATGGGGGTATCACAGACAACTCATTGTTTGGCCATTAAATAATGTAACTCATTATGGACAATAAAAAATATAAATAAATAAATAAATAAAAATGGAAACTCTACAAAGGAAGTGTCATGCCATGTGGAAGCTTCTGTTGAAGGCCACATAACCCAGCGATAGCTCTGTGGTTCTATCTCCAGCCTTACTACACCAAATCACCAAATCTGAAATCTGCTATTCTTAATTTTTATAACTGGAATTATTTTAAAAATTATAAAACATATAGGTTCCACTGTCATGAATACCCAAATTAAGGGGAAAAGAGAGAGTTGTCAGGGTTTCCCATAATGTGAAATTGATAGAGTAAGAATAGGGGGACCAACCAGCGCACCCAGAAAGTCACTTTCACACACACACATTCCATGGTTCTCTGGTTACTGGATGAGGTGGCTTGAATCAAATGGTTCCCATAAACTCATGTATTTTGAATGTCTGGTCCCCAGCTGGTGGCAATTAGGGAGGTGGCCCTTGCTGGAGGAGGTGTTGTTATTAGAGGCAGATTTTGGGATGTTATAACTCCTCATTGCCAGAACTCAGTTCACTCTCCTGTTGCTCTCTTCCACTTGCTGTGGCAAAGAGTGATGTCCAATCTCTGCTCCTGCCAATTTTCCTTTCCTTCATGAGGCTTCCCCTCATGACTGTAAGCCGAAATGTAACTTTCTTCCCATCAACAGCTTTTATTCAGGTGTTTGGCTCCAGCAACTAGAAGGTAACTAGAACACTGGACTCAAAACATCACTCATAAATAATGACTTTGGTCAGTTAGTAAATGGTGAAAATGAGCAGAACCAATGGTTCAAATGTCATGTGGTGACTGTTTCCATCAAGCCAATAGCCAATGCCATGTTCCGCAGGGGGGGTGCCCAGGTCTAATGTCCCACTGTGCCTGAGCCTCAGCTCCCAACGCTGGGCCCTGAGGCCCACGTGAGGCACTGCACTTAACTCTGTTTCCTCTCATTCCACAGCCTGGAAATGGTGAAAAGGAAATCTGGGAATAATGTTTCCAATACAAGGTTTGCCAAGGGGATGGGGAGTTGCCCACCATCCCGACCAGAAGGGTTCTTTTAGATGTCATCTGGAGAAGTATTGATGTCGAGGTGACTTTTTTTTTTAAGTCAACCCAATTTCTCGCTTTTATATTCACTCTGTTGTACACACAGCACATTAGCCTATCCTAGTTGGTACTTACCTACATGCAATGAGAAAACAGTGAGGGATGTATATTCCCTGGAAGAAATGTTGCATAGATATTCCCCAGTGTCTGAAGGATTAAGATCAATCAAAGTAATAGAGAAGTCATTCTGATTTATCAGCTGTTGATTCCATGAGAAACGAGGCTCATTAACAATTATGTTTTGTGAGGACAATTATGTTTTGTGAGGAGCTCAGATACCAAGCCAAGATGGAGGATACCCCACTTTCCCTCCTCAACCAACTCACATGGAAGTCTTGATTTGGTAAATAAAAACCACTGACAGCCTGATGACGTAAGAGTGACATGGATTCACTTTGCCCTTTCCAGTAACCACCTACCGACAGAAACAGAAAGGAAATATCAATGTAGACAGAATTGTCAAAGGAATTTTCTAAGATGCACTTAGGAAGGACTGAAAACTCTAATACCTTTGGGAACAGCTTTTCTACAAGGTATGTATGCCACATGAAATAAAGACTCTACATTTCCCCCTAAGGTTTGTTTAGGCCTCGGGGCACTGCTGAGTTAGAGACAGCTAGATAGGTAATGCATGTGAATTTCAACTCTTCGGCCTGACAACAGAACATGCTCTGTTGCAATGTTCAGGTGACCTGCAAAGGCTTCTGATCCCCAGAGTCCCCCTTGTTCATCTTCCTCTTTCCCAGTGGTATCTGTTAACTTTTATGGTCTCAGCCACACCTTTACTTACTCAATATTTATTTTGTTTGTTGTGATGAGACTGTGGATTGAACCCAGGACCTTCTGTATTTTTCATTTTGAGATAGGGTCTCACTAAGTTGCCCAGCCTGGCCTTGAACTTGCCATCCTCAGGCTCCCCAGTAGTTGAAATTAAGGATGTGAAGAGCCAACAGGCCCTGCTCAACCACGTCTCGTCTCTCCTTTCTTGCACAGGAGCATTGCATTTCCAACTGTGCAGACAAAATCTGCACTGGGCCAAGCTCCTGCAGAGGGGGACTCTGAAGTGTGTTCCCAGCTTAGACCTCTAGCTCCAGCTTCATCTGTCCTTTGTTCTGTAGGCTGGGCTCTGTGGTGTGCTTGGCTTGCTATCCCTGACTCCATGCAACACTTTCCAATTCCCCTGTGCAAGAGGGATGCTGCAGAAAAACATCCAAAGAAAAAACTCAGGATTTTTCTAATGCTCCAAATCCTTTGGCTCCCTGCTATACCCAGAACCCTTCCCCATATCCTTGGGAAGATGTAGAACATCTTTCTTCTGTTTTGTTTTGCCCCACTCTCTGAATTTATCTTACTCCCAACTACCCTTCATGTTTACCAATCCTGGCATTTTTACTTTTCTGAGCTTTTGGGTTTTTCTTCTGGAGTGTCTATATTCCCAGCATCTCCTACTGCTCCTGACATTCTGTACTTATCTAATTTCCTTAAGTATAAAATCTGCATCAGCCCTCTCCTGCCAGCCATAGTGAGCAGAAATAATCATTCCCTCTGTGGGCTGCATTCCCAGTTGATCATATAAGAGAGGAAGTCCATGGGACAGGTGTAGACTCTCAAGGAAACACAAACGGTGCTGAGTTTAAGGGGCTGCTGGTGCTTCGGACACTCAGTGCTCAATAAACCTGAGACAATCATTTTCCAAAGAAAACATTTATAATATTTACATTTTCAATCTTTTCCCTATCTCTATTGCTATCTCCATTTGCTGGAGGCAAATGAACACCAAATGGCCATGCTTTAATGCTGGAATCAGGGAAGGGAAGAGAATCACTTAGTTCTAGTATTTTGAGAATATCAAACTCCAGGGAAGGAAGAATGGAAAGAACAGCTAATCTTCACCTTCTCCATCTAAAGGAGATTCACAGAAAGATTTTGGTGGGCTGTCAATAATCACAAAACAATAATTCACACTGGAATTGAATAGGGAGGTGGTAGATTGATTTGTTTTCACTTAAAACAGGTTAGCAGTCCTGAAATGGGTTTGTTTGGGTTTGTTTAGGTAATTGAAGAGGAAGAAGGTTAAAAAAAAACCTGATTATGCTGCAATAAGTGTTAGGTAAAGATGAATAGACCAATACTATGGAAAATCAGGCAATAATAACAGTTAAATTTTTATTTAGTTGGGGAGAACCAGAGGTTGCTATCTGCTGAGACAAGTATTCTTTCTCCCCTGGCCACACACTGAAGAGTGCCCTGCAGAGGGAAGCCCTGATTGAGGAGAAGCCACAAACACACTTGCATTCAGGGAATAGTTACTACATTGTATTTTAACTGCATTTATAAACACCTACAAAGCTAGCAATGATTGCAGCCAAGTTAATACTTCTTTCTTTTTACTTTTTCTCTTTCCTCATAGATCTCTCCTTAGTGCCCCCCACCACCACCACATGGCACTATCCACAGAAAATCATATGGAACCTTACCTACTGTCATGGTTTGATCCAGGTGTCCCCCACAAACAATTGAATGTGTTCTGATAGATCGATCCTCAGCTGATGGCAGTTTGGGTTTTACAACCTCGATGAAGCTGTGTTGTTGGGGACGGGCTTATGGGGGTTAAAAGCCAGCTTCCCTTTGCCAGTGTTTGGCACACCTTCCTGCTGCTGTTTGCAGTGCTGTGGCAGAGGTGATGTCCATCCCTCTGCTCATGCCATCGTTTTCCCTGCCAGTTTGGAGTCTCCCCTCGAGTCCATAAGCCTATAAATAAACCCATTCCTTCCTACAAGCCACTTTTGTTTGGGTTCTTTCTGCACAGCAACTAGAAAGCTGACTGCAACACCTACCCATGTCCACCATGCCTTCCATGTTTGATTGAGAAATGATTTTCAATAACACATTCATAAGGCGAATGGGATCCTGTAATATTCAGTGTACTGTTAATATAAAATGGACCCAGATACCAGTTTCTTCTGAATTGCTTTCAGAGACAGATGTATTATCCATTTCCCCTTGGGCAAGGATAAATACTTAATATACTGTGTTGGTCTTCTCCTACTTCATGAAAGGTGTGTGGAAGGCTACTCAAGAAAAGAGGGGACCGTGAGGAACTGTGACCATTAGCAGAATCCATCTGTGGAGAATACTCCTTTAATATCCAAGAAATGAAATATTACATTCTATGAGCAAAACTTCCAGTTACTGAAAGAAAAACTGAACCCAAACAAAAACTCTGTAGAGCCTTAAGATAAAGTATCATTATCCAGAAAAAAAACTAAATAAAAAGAATAAATAGCCATCTCTGACAAATGTAATGCTCTCACTGAGCAAGAAAAATGTCATCAAAGTCTACAGAATGGAGTCCATATAGCACTCTGAACTCTGCAGCTACTGGCTCAGCCTGCTTGAGTGTTTTTAAACATGTAATTCTGAGTCAAGACATTATTCAGCTAAATGAAGGAGAGGGAAAAGGAACAAGTCTTAAATAAAATCCCTTTAGAAAAGGGCACCTCCAACATATAATAATGCATATTACTATATTATATATAGTACCCTAGCTATCAACACACATGCACACACACACATGCATGCACACACAAAGGCACACACACACATAATTGGGAATACTGTCAGCTCAGTTCCAGCCTATTGCATTCAACATAGCAAACAGAGCATGTGATGTGAATTTTATGGATTCCTGATGCATATGAAAGTTGTTTGACATTATACTTATAGTCTCTTGTATATGTAATAACATTACATTTACTGTATTTTTGTTTGAGGCAGAGTCTTTCCATGGAGTGCAGGCTAGCTGCGAGCCCATGATCTTTCTGCCTCCACTTCCCAAATGTGAGCCATCATGCCAGGATCTGGAATACCATTTTGTCTTAAAAATAGAAAACCTTGATTAAAAGTACTGCTAAAAAAAATTCCAACAGGGCTGGAGATATGGCTCAGCGGTTAAAGCACTTGCCTCCAGTGCATAAGGCCCTGGGTTCAATTCCCCAGGACCCACATAAGCCAGATCCACAAGTTGGTGGCCCTGGTTCTCTCTCTCTCTCTCTCTCTCTCTCTCTCTCTCTCTCTCTCTCTCTCTCTCTCTCTCTCTCTCTCTCTGTATCTCTGCTTGAAAATGAATAAATAAAATATAAAAAAATTCCAACAGTCATTTGACCTGTTCAAAGTTCTCATCTCAATGATGATGACTGGTGGGAAAGTCATTGTGGAAAAATGGAGTGACTGAAGTAATTCTCAAAAGACGAGAGCAATAAAGTGAAAGTTGACACTTTCATGGAAAATCTCTCCGTGGCCCTCAATGCTGTTTGATAGCATTTTACCCACAGAGAACTTCTTTCAGAATTGGTGTCAATCCTCCCCACCTGCCGCTGATTCACAACTAAGCTGTGTACTATTCTAAGTCTCGGATTGTAGTGTCACCACTCAGTCCTTGTCAGGAAACCTCTTCCTTGGGGAAAGAGCTCCTCAGCCCTTACAGGTGTATCAGGAGGTTACAGCAAGTTCACCACATGTGCAGGCTCACTTACAATGTGAGTCTTCTGCTCTCGTTACAAGTACGACTACTTCATCCACTAAGTCCTGAACCTCTCAATGTCATTCGAGAGGGTTGGAGCCAAATTCTTCCAAATTCTTATTCGTGTTAATAGTTTTACCTTCTCTACAAATCACACACATTCTTCATAGCATCAAATAGTACCTCTTTTTTAAAAAGAAACTTTCTAACTTAATTTTCCCAGAATCATGATCTGTAGCCTTTACAGCCTTACGAAATGCACCATTAAAGCCATAGATAGCTGTATTTCTTTCTCCAACATAAGGCTGATTCCTACACTGAATATTTCTTGTCCAATAGTCACCAGTCAGTACATTTTCTCATGAATCGATGTAGCTTCTGTATCAATATGCATTGCTTTCCCCGTGTACCTATGTTCTACACCACTTTCCCCAAATCTTGTGAAACAACTCTTCTGATATCTTCAGGCTTCACACTGCAGCTTCTGCACTTCTTGAAGTCTTCACAGAGGGGTTCACTGGAACTTCAAAGTGTTAGTACATTGCTCTGGACAAGGCTTTGTAGTAAGAGGATGCTTTGGCTTCTTTTATCTCTTATCTAGACCATCAAAACTTTGTCCAGAGATGGCTCAGTGGCTAACGCACTTGTCTGAAAAGCCTAAGGACCCGGGTTCAATTCCCCAGTACCCACGTAAAGCCAGATGCGCCAGGTGGCACATGCGTCTGGAGTTCATTTGCAGTGGCTAGAAGCCCTAGAGTGTCCCTTCTTCCTCTCTCAAATAAATAAAATATTAAAAAAAAGAATTTGGCCATATCAACAATGCTGGATTGTGCTTTCTTATAATCTGTGTGCTCACTAGAATAGGATTTCTAATTCCTTTGAGACCTTGTCTTTGTGCTCATAACCTGGATCATATTATGAGTGGTCTGTCTGGCATTTTCAGCCCATCTTGGCTTTGACATTCATTTCTCATTAAGTATTCCTAGCTACAGACTTAAAAACAAGAGCAATGCCACTCTTTCTTTCACTAGGATAGTTGGAGACCATTGCAGAGCCACTAATTGGTCTAATTTTAATATTATTATGTGACAAGACACAGAGAGGCTCAAGAATAAGGGAAGAAAAAAATAAAATGGTCAGAAAGTAGAACAGTTAGAAAACATTTATCATTTACTGATTAAATTTACTATTGTCAATGGACAAGTTTTTTGTAGCGGCCCAACAATATAATAATAATAATACCAAATCACATATGACCACATTGCCTATCACATATTACCATGAAATCTACAGTAATAATGGAAAAGTTTAAAATATTGGGAGAATTACCTAAATATGTCACAGAAACACAAAATGAATGCTGCCAGGAAAATGACACCAATTAACTTGATTAACAAAAGGCTGCCACAAACTTTCATTTAAAAAGTATTTATTTATTTATTTAAGAGAGAGGGTGAGAGAGACAGAGAGAGAGAAAGAGAGAGAGAGAGAGAGAGCAAGATTGGGTTGCCAGGGCCTCCTATCATTACAGAAGAAGTCTAGATGCATGTGTCACTTTATGCATCTGGCTTGACATGGATACTGGGAAATCGAACCTTGGTCATCAGGCTTTGCAAGCAACTGCTGTTAACCACTGAGTCATCTCTCTGGCTCCCAAAGCTTATTTTTTTAAAAGCCCAATATCTCTGAAGTGCAATAACAAGAAACGCAACACACTCAAGTCTGTGTATAATATACTGATCATTAACAGGCCAAATCAACAAGATTTTTTGGTAGTGTGATTAATTACACATAGGCCATGAAATTGTTTAAATTATCTTCTTCAGACTTAGTTAGATACCTGTTTAATTTAATATAAACATGAGAATTGGAAACAATTGGCATATTCATGACATATTATTGATAATTACATAATAGTTACTACAAAGAGAAAGAAAGCATATAATATAAATAACAGCACCATTTTATTACAAAAGTAAAATTTAAATTTACAACTTAATATCTTTAGTCAAATTTACAGAAATACTTAATGTTGATAATATTCAGTGCTAATAAAACTAAAAGGCACATAAATGTTCTTATGCTGCTGATGTCATTGGCGTATTAAAATCTAACTTCTCGAACTTTTTCTTCAGGTAATTTCTCAGAATTCCATATAACAATACATACACTTGTCACAGCATTGTGTATAATGGAAAACACTGACAAGCCTGTATATCGAACAACATGGAAAAGTTTGCATTAATCTTAACATTTCTATGCTATTAGATACTATGCATTGAAATAATGAATCAAATTTGTGGGACCTGACTTGAAAGGAAGACTTACCATATTAAGTTCCAAAGATTTTTCTGAATGACATCAAATGATGTCATCAAGATTTACTGAAATTTACACATACACTTACCTCCCACCTTCAGCACCAGTTTGTGTATGACATATCCACTTGTTGTTCCCTCATTGCAGACATAAATTCCTTCATCCAAAAGGCTCGGTCTTCTGACGGCGAATCTCTCTATGGAAAAGGGACATCCTGTTTGCGTCTCTGTGATACTGTCTTTCCAAAGGGTCCCTGCCATTTCAGTAACTGTGAACTTTGCTATTATCTTGGTAATTCCAGTGAATTACAACTTCAGGCCCACTCCTAAATGAGCAAGGGAGAATGACATCATCATCACATTTTCCAATGAAACGTTGCTCATTCACACTTCTAAGATGATTGAAGAGAATTGAAGGCATTTCTAAAATCAGGAACAGAGGCATAATGGAGACCGGCAATAGGACCTTGCCAAGGCTTGCATCAGAATTCTGGAAATATTTTTTCAGGATGAGTAGCATGATCACTAACAACCATCACTAACAACAATCAGCAGGAAGCCCTGGCTGGGTCATCTTTGGAAATAACTCTTGAAGCTGAGTTTATTTAGTTTTTTTTTTCATTTTGATTGAATATATGGTTGATTCAAAGAAACTGAGATATTGACAAAAGTCCAAGGCTTACATATACTAGATTGCAACGTACTTGGTCAACAGTGTGTCTCTCCTCCCATCTGAGTCTGCTGTACAGTGAATATGAAACACTACTTGATTTTTATTCCCACAATACATTTCCTTTTAACTTCCACTCTAACCTTAATAAATTAGTTGATCCAATTAACTAGAGCCCGGAGAGCCTGAAAACCCTTAGCTCGGCTGGGTCAGGAATTTGAAGCATTTAGAAGACAATGCTGAGTTCAAAAATCTGTAACCAATCTAGCTCGTCTTATGCAAGACAAAACCAGGGCAGGAGAAGACCAAAAGGAGATGTCAAGCAAGTCATGTGCTTTCACTTTGGATCCTGTGCTAGCTATTTTTTCTCACTCGAGAGAAACAACCTAAGGGGGAAAATGTATTGGAGCCCTGTAATTTCAGGGTACTCAGTCCATCATGAGCAGTACCTGGAGTGAGGCAGAGCATTATGGGTAGAAACATGCAGCAGAGGCTACTCTCCCCATGGTAGACAGGAAGCAGAGAAAAAGGAGCTGAGATTGATACAAGGTAGAGCCCAAGGACGCATTCCCTAGTGGCCTACTTCCTGCAGCTAAGCCCTACCTCCTAAATTTCTAGAACTTTCCAAACTAGCTCCCAGTAGCTGGAGCCCAAACGGTCAACACTATAGGGGGCATTTCATACTCACACCCTAGCAAGACCATTCTCATGATATCCTAGGAGTCATTCGAAATACATTTTTCTCAGGAATATTATTCTGGATATAAACGTTGAATTCCGCCCCTCTTGGTTTTGTTGTCTGAATAGCAATTTTCAGAAGTTGATTTCAAAAGGTAAACATAATTCAGCACAATAAGTGCTTTGTAGAAAATATACTTAGCTACGTTATGTCACCAAGAAAGTATGTAACTTCTTTGACTAATTCAAAAAAATGTTTTAAGTAAATCTGGTTTTTTCCCCCCACTAATTCTGAGATATTACTATGGAAAGGACCTTGGTTTTTTATATATTTTATTTATTCATTTTCAAGCAGAGAGAGAGAGAGAGAGAGAGAGAGAGAGAGAGAGAGAGAGAGAGAACACCAGGGCCACCACCTTGTGGGTCTGGCTTATGTGGGTCCTGGGGAATTGAACCCGGGCCTTAGGCACTGGAGGCAAGTGCTTTAACCACTGAGCCATCTCTCCAGCCCAGGACCTTGTTTTATGGACAATGGAGGAAACAATTTGGGCCTCAGTGGCTCTGTCTCAGTGAGTTTGTCTTCTGCCTCCTTGTCCGGGCTCTTTCCTTCCCATCACGCTCCATCTCTCGTCCTCAGAGGAACCACTATCTCAGTTGAGAACTGGAGGGATGTCCTACTGTACTGAGAAAGAAAGGACAAAAAGAAGCGATTGCTAATTTCCTAATTGCTCTTCCATATCCCTATTTCATTGGATGATAAAGAACGCCAATCATAGAATCCAGGAAAGCCGATATTTTCTGTCCAGTGTTAGGTACCAAGCTTCCACTTTTAAAGAAAAATCAATCAAACTTACCTTTCTAATGATTTTTTTTTTCTAGTAGCAGATAACAGTTTAGAAAGAGCTTTAATTAGAGTGGACAAAAGAAAACGTGATTTTTTTAAATCTTCAGATAGGCTTCTATCCTGTTCTTTATATCTCATCAACTAATCATCTATAAAAATTCACAATGCTGTGGTTACAGTAGCATTACAGCCTGGGATTCCATATCTGAAATGATTATAATTAGAACAGTTTGGGATGTTTTCTGCCTCAGAATATCTGCACACACATAATGGGATAACCTATGGATAAGATCCACATGTGAACACTTATATAAATATAACATACACAAGGCCTAGGGGTGATATGTTGACAGTATTTTGACTAGGCCTATGCTTGACTGTAACCTTTGACACGAGCTCAGGTATGGAATATTCCATCTATGGCATCATGTCGATGCTCAAAACATTTTGGATTTTTGGCTAGAGATGAAGACTCTTTAGTCCATCTGCATTGTGTGTTAATGTTCCTTTCTAACATAACAATGCAAATAAAAAACACATACGTTACAAAAAAATTACCTTGAGAACCACTGAGAGAAAGTATGAGAATAAGGAAGAAAGATAGCATTTCCCATGATGTCTTTTGGAGGTCATACTAGTTACACTGTAGAAGAGGAGTAAAAAATTCATGTTATTTACTGTAAACTGCAAAAAAATTAGCAGTGTATTATATTGCCTGACTCTAGAAGGTTTAATGATTCCACATACACACAAATAATTTGTAGCCATTAAACATGATATTGAAAAAATTCAATGACACAGAAGTTCTTCCTGCACTGGAGAAGAAAATTTGATCAGAATACATCTTTTAAATAGCATGGTCCTTTTAAAAAAATCACACACATTTCTGCACATAGGGTACTAACAGAATCCATCACTAAATATCCATGAGGAGGTTAAGTCTGAGGGGCACCTTGCACATCTGGAACAGTGCCTGAAAGATGGCTGGTAAATGAATAAGAATTTGGCACGGATTCCACAGTGGCTCTAGATAATAATGGCTGCTATTTATAAAGCTTTCCACAGTGGACACATATTGCTTTTATAGTAAAATATACTAAACCCAAATTCAATTCAATATTCAGCACCAATGATAACTATGATGTTATTTATAATCACACATAAAAAATAGCTAAAACCTGGAAATATATTTATAAAGGTCCAGCACTAGTGTAAACCATGAGGAAACCAATAAAATCATCGTTCACAAAAATGGAGGATATAGTGGAAAAACATGTCCACAGATAATAGAGTTTCAAGTAAAACATGACTTATTTTCTTGAATAGTGGGATGACAGCTAGTTTTCACTCTTTGTGGAATAGCTTCTTCAAAGAAGAGCATATAATTTGTCTTAAAATTACCAGAAGATTTTTAAAGAAGTCATCTGTCAGTTCTACAATTGAAAAACTATATATGTTTCTAAGTTTGTATGAGAGATAAGATTGTAGATTGAGTAGAACTATTCTAAAAATTTAAATTAGACTCTCCCATCCAAAGAATACCTAGGGGCATAATAATTTATAGTTTCACTTTTACATTTGGAATACTAGAAGGAAATAATTGAGTCTACAACCTTAGGAAAGGGTCTCTCCAACATGACTATAAATTTTCTGTTTAAAAGTGAGTCTATATTGGGGCTGGAGAGATTGCTCAGTGGTTAAGGCACTTGTCTCCAGTGCCTAAGGCCCCAGGTTCAATTCCCCAGGACCCACATATGCCAGACCCACAAGGTGGTGGCCCTGGTGCTCTCTCTCTCTCTCTCTCTCTCTCTCTCTCTCTCTCTCTCTCTCTCTTTCTCTCTCTCTCTCTGTTTGAAAATGAATAAATAAAATATTTAAAAAATTTTTAAAAATGAGTCTATATATAAATTACAAGAATGGGCTGGGGAGATAGCTCAGTGGTTAAAGTCATTTGCTTGCAAAGCTTGCCAGCCCAGGTTCAATTCTCTAGCACAAAGTGTTGCATGCATCTGGAGTTCATTTGCAGTTGCAAGAGGCTCTGGCATGCTCATTCTCTCTCTCTCTCTCTCTCTCTCTCTCTCTCTCTCTCTCTCTCTCTCTCTCTCCTTGTAAATAAATAAATATATATCATACTTTTGTCTGCATAGGCCAAATAAAACTTTAAATTTAATCATAGCCCCTTTCATATGAAATTTAACAAAAATCTACTATGCATGATGTAAGTTTGGGATATTTCTTTCCACCTTTCTGGTATAGGTTCCTCTTGCCCTCCTCATAATGATTCCAATATTTTCTCCCTTCTCTTGAAACATTCAGAATCCCACTTTCCGGACTTCCAGCTGCTATTCTTACTGAATTTCACTGATGGGTATTGATTTGTTATGGACATTCTCTCCTCCTTTTACCACCAGCTCAACCTACCCATTTGCAGGTAAGTCACACTTGCTCTTTTCCAAGTGCAAATCTTCATGTGCTCTGCACTCGAACCATTTTATATACAGAAAATATGTCCCTGCAGTTAAATTATATCCATATTCCCGCTTTTCAATTTCATAAGTGCAAATGCTCCAAGATTGCTCATCTTAAGAACATCATAGGGCTGGAGAGATTGCTCAGCGGTTAAGGTACTTGCTTCCAGTGCCTAAGGCCCCGGGGTTCAATTCCCCAGTGCCCACATAAGCCAGACCCACAAGGTGGTGACCCTGGTGTGCTCTCTCTCTCTCTCTCTCTCTCTCTCTCTCTCTCTCTCTCTCTCTCTTTCTCTCTGCTTGAAGAAAAAAAAAGAACATCATAAGAAACTAATCCCCCACGGACTCCTGATTAGCTATTTATTTCTTTCTAGCTCTGAGAATAATTGGTTAAAGGGCTGCCCCCATTTTACCCCCTCAGTCTCCTCTCAGTCTACCCTAAGTTCCCAACTATATGACATATCCAAATCTGTCTTTGTCATTATCACCAAGACCCACTCCATTAAGTGCTAACTTCCACTTGTAAAACTCTGCTTTGGGGGACTGGGAAGATTGCTTAATGGTCAAGGTACCTGCAAAGCCTAATGACCAGAGTTCAATTCCCCAGCACCCATGCAAAACCAGATGCATCAAGTGGTCCATGCACATGGAGCTTGTTTGCAGTGGCTGGAAGCCCTGGTATGCCCATTCTCTCTGTCTCTCTTCTGTATCTCTCTGCTTGCAAATAGGCCTAACTTTTTCTTATTTTTTAAATATTCATGAGAGAGAGAGAGAGAGAGAGAGAGAGAGAGAGAGAGAGAGAGAGAGAGAGGCAGATAACATGGGCACGCCAGGACCTCCGGCCACTGCAAACAAACTCTAGATACATGAACCACCTTGTGTATCTGGCTTTACGTGGGCACTGGGGAATCAAACTCGGGTCTTTCTGCTTTGCAGGCAAAGGCCTTAAGTGCTAAGCCACATCTCCAGCCCTCTGCTTGCAAATGAAAACATTTTTAAAAATAAAAACTCCGCTTTGGGCTTCAGGTGTACACATTGTCCTATTTTTTTTTCTTTCTCACTACTATTCCTACATTGTCCTTGACTGTAGAAATATGGAATATTCTCAGGCTTTGTATTTTCTCTGTACTCTCTTCCTCAGTCTCTAGGTAAATGCCTTTATTCCCTGTCACTGAGCACCAAGGATTCCCAAACTTCTCTACTGAGTCAAGGTGGTGTGCTCTGTGGCCTCTGTGACCTCTGACAGAGATCACTATTCTGTTGTTGTGCTTGAAGGAATGTTGACATGTCCTTCCTATGGTATTCATGTTGATAACTGAAACCAAATTCTACTTGTTGAAGTCATTCTCTTCCATTCTCTTGAGTCCCATATCAAATCCATTACCTTGTCTCTTATCTGTCTATGTCTCTACAATTCCATTGTCACCATGCTGCTCCAAAGCCACTATCATCTCTTACATGGATATCCAAAAATAGATACCTACCTGGCTACCCCTTTTCTTCTCTTGTCCTCTTAGAGTTCACTGCCAACACCATAGTCAAGAGTCATGCTTTTAAAATCTATGCCATTCTGTGACAGTATCCTAATTAAATCCTTACCATGGCTTTCATTCACCCAGAATAAAATTTAAATTCTTCATCCTAGTATACCATGCTCTTTACATCCTGATTCTTCAACCTCTGCACAGCAGCCCTCTGGATATATTCACCAAAACTCATAAACACAAGTGCTCCAATTCAAGGGTCAGCCTGAGCAAGAGTTGAAAATTGGGTCCTTGAGACATTTTAATGCATACATTTTGAATAAGATGACAAATTACAGTAGCCCACTTATCATCTAAGATAACGCACTATGAATCAAGTACACAAAGGCTTGATTTAACACTGTAGAAATAATTTCAGTATTCAGCTAAGTGAGGCCGTTAATGAGTATTTGGCCCTATTTTTAATCCCTATAATTTATTTTAGACATTTATTTTTTTCCTCAAAGCAGCAAAAAGCTTCCACCTTGGATTAAACTGGCTGTCCAAGTTGCAATCAGCTTGCTTACAAAAAGAGCCTGAATGTTGGAATCATCGTGTTCTGGTACATTCTGGCTAGATTCCAGATGTGAAGCAGTCTCTAGAATGAACATGCCCAAAGGAAATCCAGATGCAAAAACTAATCATGCAGAGGATAAATCTGAAGCTATTTCTATAAGCATAACATAAGGGTAATAGAACAGTTACCCCTGCATGCATCTTAATATCTATACACCAAAGTGCTAAGAGCCATCACTGATAATGGTGATATATGCCACTTGGTGTGTGATTGGATCCTTGAGCCTGCACGAAAGTAACGCAAGGCTGGTCCTGGCCTGGTCACCACTGGGCTTCCAGCCACAAAATATGTCAATGCTTTTTTTGGATAAAAATAAAGTTTTCTCATCACTGACATTCATCGATCCAGTTCAATGTTCTGATTTCCTTTAGGGCAGAGCGCATCCCAGGACATTACCTTCTCCATTGCATTCTTTTTAAAAAATTTTCTGTCTCTCCACAGTGTTCTACTGAGCCAATTTATGAAAGAAACGAGAGCAGAAGGAACACTCTAGCATCCTGGGGGTTTCTCCTTAGCGCCTACTTAGATTTTAATAGGAATGACTTTGTTTAGACAGAATAAGAAGAAAAGAACACAGTTAGGGTGGCTTTCTCTTTACTCCAAATATCTCCCCTGATGTTTTACAGCAAACTTCCACCACCTCATAGATTGAACTGAACGTTTGAATCTCTAGGGGGTACTGTCTCTGCCTTGAGCCCTGATTGGTTTACATTTTTTTCCTTTTGTTCTGGAAACTAGGTTAAGACACATTTTTAGGAGGTGGAGAGTTTCCAACAAGAGTGGAAATACAGGAGGAGGAAACAAGAATGGAAAATAGATATAAGGTTGCCTTGCTGGAAACTAGAAAAGGAAATGGTCACTTGTTCATCCACAAGCTAAGAACACAGCACTAGGCACTAGGCACAGTCTGTCACACCAAGACCCCAACTGGCCAAAGATTTCCTCTGATCAAACGAGCTCCTGTTTTCTTCCTTGGGACTGCCACTTGGGAAGTGAGATGCTACAGGATACTGCCTGGCTTTGAAACAAGCAAACTAGTAGGCTGATAATGCAGCGTGAGGATTTCAACTGAAGTCATGAAAAGCCTGAAGGGGTGCAGATAATGTGAGACGAAGCTTCTGTGACACAGAGAAGGATCAGGAGCCTGGGGAGGGCACAGAATCAGGGCTGTACCGCAAGAGCTGAGATTTATCACCAACTCTTACAGCAGAATTTCACCTTATGCCAGACAGTGTTGTTACAGATAAATCTACCTAAGTAAGTAAGTGACATAGCCAAGATCCCACCTTTCATGGTAGGAGATTGATCATTCCATCTCAGTACCTTTGTAGCTGAATAGGGAGGTTTTCGGATGAGGGACCCATAAGTGAGTGCCAGAACCAAGAATAGACTGATTCCTGCATGAATGTAGCACTGAGAACTTTTGTTAGGTGATGTTTGTTTGTTGATTTGCTTATCATATATTGCAAGCAGAGAGAGATAGAGAATAGAGAGAGAATGAGCATACTAGGGCCTCCAGCCACTGTAAATGAACTCCAGATGCATGCGCCATTTTGTACATCTGGCTTTACGAGGGTACTGGGGAATCAAACCTAGGTTCTTAGGCTTTATAGACATGTGCCTTAACACTGAGCCATCTCTCCAGCCCCTAGGTGATGGTTTATAATAGACAACTTCCTGGCAAGTTCTTCTGCCTATGCAACCTGAATTAGTGACTTTCTACCCATAAGATTTAAAGCTTTTGCTAACCTGACTGCTTGGTACATAAAACAAACAAACCAAAAAAAAAAAAAGGAAGGAAAAAAAGAAAAACTGCTGGATAAGCGCAGTAAATCATCACTTCCAGAAAATAGTGATTCTCATGCTTGCTCTGTACAATGAGTTTTCTGTAGAACTCAGGGTCAATTCTGCCAAATAACTTTTGTTTATAAAGATGCATGTCTATAGCCTGTGTCCTACACACAATCAATTCCTAAGTTAGAGCCAGAAAATATTAAAGTTCTAGGATGCAAGAAAAAGTGAAATACTTCCAATTTATCCTGACTTCCTAGGAAACAAGACCGAGTTTTGTTTGGATTGTACCCTGTAATATCATCTAGCAAGCCTGACATCTTTTCTGCCATTAAAAATGTACAATCTGAACATCACCTATGGGTCATATTCTCTAGGGGCATGAGCCAGACAGACTGTAATCTTAGAAAAGCTCAGGGTAGTTCTAAAAACAGATAAAATATGTAAACAAATAAAAATATACAACTCTTAGGCAGCAGTAAGGGCTCCCACCTGGTGCTGTTTAACACTGGAACCTTGGGAGGCCAGTGTTCTTGATAAAGCTTTTCAGCCATCAGGAAGGATAGAGGGAAGAAACAGAGGGTAAATATTCTAAACAGAAAAGAGAGCAAAGCTGCAGCCCCAAGGAAACATAAACCTTACATGATATAAAATTAAGCAGGCCACCTGGGAGAGTAAATGCTGGAAAGACGTACAAGGGACAGGTTATCATCACTCTAAATGGAAAGCTAATGATGGAGTCAGGTTTATGTTTTAGGAACATTACGCCAGTGTGATTATAAGGAGAGAACACAAGGAGCCAGCATGTGCCTGAAACTCAGTAAGATAAAATGTGAAAGGATGGGGCAGCAAACACCAGGACCCTTCCTCTGCTTCCTCTCCAGCAGAACTCCTTCTCTGCCTAGGCTCAGGCAGGATGTGACCAGCTCTAGCAAGAAGGTGTTCAGGAAAGGGAAGGGAGAGAGTATGAAGAGTTTGAGGCTGGCACTGGAGTCCCCCAAATTTTGCAAAGGGGAGTGTAGGCTGGTGACTACTGTGAAGTTGTACTGAGTCTTGGTGAGAGGGAGAAGCACTTAGAGCTTCTCATCTTTCTCAGAAATTGGAAGTCAACCGATTAACCGTGTTCATAGGATTCTTAAGAGTTAAGCTTTGATTACAGTGTCTGTATGTCCACCTTTCTCTGTTTCTATCTCTGGGTCTAAGAAAAGTAAGAAAGCATGGCCAAGCTCTTGCACACCTGAAATTAAATTGGAAAACAAAAGCAAAAACAAAACCAAACCAAACCACTGTCTTCACACAATTTCTAACAAGGAGATGTAACTGAGGTCTGTTAGGAGGATGTCTGTGGAACCTTGTTGCCTTAAAGTGAGACCGTAGAAGAGCAGGACATGATGGTTGCTCCTCTCTGCCTTCTAAGAAGATGGGAGAGCAGGAGCTTCAGTATCTTAGAGACTCAAGGAAATAAGGATGAAAGCTGGCAAAGTGAGCAGAGGGAGGAGACAGCAGCAACGTGTGAAGAATCTAGGTTTATAATCACATGCTGGAGTCCCTGCTCCAACTTGTTCTGAATCCCTAAACTCTAGTCTGATAATTTAGTGACACATGCATATTTCTTAGAACTGAGTCTTCAAGGTCCTCAAATATTCAAAAGTGAGGCTGGAGAGATGGCTTAGTGGTTAAAGAATTTGCTTGCAAAACAGAAGGATCCAAGTTCGATTCCCCGGTGCCAACATAAAGCCAGATGCCTAAGGTGGCACATGTGTCTGGAGTTTGTTTGCAGTGGCTGGAGGCCCTGGGACACCCATTCTCTCTGTGTGTGTCTGCTTCCTTCCCTCCCTTCCTCCATCCCTCCCTCCTTCTCTCTCTTTCTTAAATACGTAAATTTAAAAAAATTCAAAAGTGACATAAAATGAAATTAATTGGTTAAGAAAAATAGCTGATGAAGAGTATCTGACACAAGTATGAGGCTCCGTTTTTGTTAACATAATCAAATTGAAGGTTAAAAAAATAAGCAATCTTTTCCCTACCACAACAAAATGCTGAGAGAAGTTATCTTTTAACGGAGTAAAGAGGCATCCATGTGCTTGATAATAGTACCAGTAACATTTAATTTTGAAGCTACAAACATTTGTTATGAGCCATTAGAATTTTATGGTTAGCTTAATGCGCCTTCTGTTTTGTATAGAAGGTTTCTATAGCAAAACCACATTTACCTTCAGATCCTGGTTTCCTTTTAGTGTCAGCATTAAAAAGGAAAGCACTAGCTTTCAACTGAAGCATCACTTTGCAAACGTGGAAGATTTCTACTACACAGGAAAAAAAGGTTTTTTTAAAAGCTATTTTACTCTTCAGGAAACCTTGTTTCCTTATTTCTTTCAAAGAAAAAAAGACTAAATCCTTGTTTTCAAGGAGATTTTAAAAATAACCCTAAAAAGCGGTAAAGTAACTTCAAAGTGTATAATGAGAAAGAATGAATTTGAGATTTTATAAAATAATTATGTGTACCTCCCCAACATAAACTTAGTGTTGGATGTATAAAGTTAGGATTTGGGGAAAGGATAATTTAAAAACTTTATGTTAGTGTATAGTTTGTTTTTAAATACATAAAGCTTTAGTTGGACACATTTGGATAATCAAAGTATATTGATCCATTCATATAAACCAAGCTGCCCAGGTACATGTACCTGGTCAAACTCTGTTTAACTCTAGTTGATTTTGGAGTTCAAGATTTGATGAAGTTTTCTGGATTGGTTAAAGGCTCTAGCACATTCCGATGGTGGGTGTGAGGGGAGGGAGAGGTGAGTGACTTGTCAGACAAGAGGATTTCTAAGAAACATTTTTGCCCATGTCCCCATATGGGCAGACAGTGAGATGCCGACCTCACGTGAGTCCTTCTGAACCACAATCCAATTTCTCCATACAGCATGAAAGACCATCTACTACCTTCTTCAAACCATATGAATTCTCTTCTCTTCTTTTCTCTCACTCAAAGTCATCTTCTGATAATTCCTCTTTGTCTATATTCTGTCCCCATCCTGTCCTCCCTGTATCTTAGACCCTTTTCCAGGACTGACTCATTTAAATGCTCTTTCCCAGGCCTACAAACAGAATGATGCTCTTTACTCTGTTTCTTCTACATATGATGCTAATTCCCAATTGCTTTTATCTGTTGAGTCTTATCTGGTCCATATTTACTGTGACTCCTCACTACTTACTACTAGATGTCTTGTGCAAGAAAACCTCAATGCCAAAGGAACACGATGGAGAAGTCACGGATCATGGAGACCCAGCAGGCCTTATAAAGAATGGAATGAGAGTATACATCTGTCATCCAACGTCAAGAGTGGAGAGTAACCTTTATACCAGAAAGGTCTTTGCACAGTGGGGAATGGGTAAGCTGCATGCTCTTGCTGACCTCCACAAATGTCACAGGTACTTGAAGTATTTGTTACAAGAGAAGCCTGCGAGTTACCTGGGCCATGGGCCTGCCTGGGGATCCATCCCGTTACACTTGCCCTAGAGAAATAGCCAAGTGTGGGTGTGTTTCCCAAATCAAGCTTTTTTTTTTTTCAGAATTCCCTGTTGTGGCTCAAGCTTGGCCATAGTCCTTTAAAGCAATTACTGACTCCCCTGACCTCCATGGTCCCTCCCTCACATCAGCTAGGCACCAAGAAGCAGTCAAGTGCTTCTCTCTGAGCACCAGGGACACCCAAGCCCTGTAAAGCATCTAGGTGTCCCACGAGATGCTCAGCCTATGGAGGTCCTGCAAATGCTTTCCTTGTGAAGAAGGCATTACGAAGGATACCTCATAAATGCTCAGAATTTAGGGACTACTTCAAGAAGTATGCACTGACAAACTGGAAAAACTCAGTGAAATAAATAACTTTCTGAATATCATAATCTGCCAAAATTGAGCCACAAAGACACTTAAAAACCTGAACACGCCAATAACAAGTTATAAATTGAATCAGTAATTTTAAGAAAAGTATCCACACACAAAAAAAAATCCTGAGACCAGATAGCTTCATTATTGAATTTCACTAAACTTTTTAAAAGAGAACAAATTCTCAAACTATTTCAAAAAAAAAAAAAAACTCAAAAGAAGGAATTCTTCCAAACGCATTCAATGAGGCCAGAAGTACCTCGAAATGAAGACCAGATGAGAATATAATAAAAGAAGATAAACATAGGCCAATATCCCTGATAAATCTAGAAGCAAAAATTCTCAACAAAATACTAACAGACTCTAGCTGGGCGTGGTGGCTCATGCCTATAATCCCAGCACTTGGGAGGTTAAAATAGATGACTAAAGCAAGTTCAAGGCCAGTCTGGGCTACACGTTCCAGTTCAGCCTGTCCTATAGTGAGAACCTGCCTGAAATAAATAAAACACTAACAAACTGTATCTAACCGCACAGAAAAAGATCATATACCATAATCAGGTAGGAATTATCCCAGGGATATCAAGATGGATCAATATACAAAAATCAATAAATGCCATACATATATTCTATAGAACAAAAGACAAGAGCATAAGACTTCCCCAAGAGATGCAGAAAAAAAGTATTTAATAAATTCTAACATACCTAAACAAATCAGGTATGGAAGGAATGTATACCATTTATGGACTATAATCAGCAACATACTGAGGAAAAACTGAAATCACTTCCTTTATTACCTGGAACAAGACAAGTTCATTATCATCAAATTTTTCACTATCACCATTTTTACTTAACATAGTGCTGGAAGGCTTAGCCAAAACAATTAGGCAATCAATTTCACCCAATAAAAATAAAACTATCAAAACTGCTAAGTGCATACAGTAAAGTTATAAGACGTAAAATCAGCATTCAAAACTGCATTATTCATCCTTTGTTACTGTAAAAAAAATACCTGAGGGCTAGAGAGATAGCTCAGAGGATAAAGCCCTTGCTGTGGGAGTGTGAGTACCTGAGTTCTGATCCCCAGCACCTGTGTCAAATCTAGACACTGTGATGGCATCTATAATCCCAGCATGCCTACAGTGAGAAGAGATGAATTTCCCAGAAGCTCATGAGGCAGTCTTCTTGGTGAACTCAGTGGTAAACATCAATGAGAGAGCCTGCCTCAAAGACTAAGGAAGGAGAGGATCAGGATGTGCTCTGACTTCCACACACACACACACACACACACACACACACACTGTCACACACACACACACCGAAAAAAAAAAAAAAACCCACCCAAGTTCATGAACATATAAAGGTTTACTTTAGACTCACTTAGGGTTTCAGTCCTTGCTTAGATGGCCCCATCACTTTGGACCTGTAATAGCCCATCATGGCGGGAGCATATGGTAGAAAAAAAATCATACATCTTATGGCCAAGAATCGAGTGGTGGGAGAGAGAGAGAGAGACAGAGAGAGAGAGAGAGAGAGAGAGAGAGAGAGAGAGAGAGAGAGAGAGAGAGAGAGAGAGAGGCAGTGCGGTACCATGGTCATAGTCTCCTGGGAAGCATGTGTGTAATGACCTAAACCTCCTCGCAGCCTATCTTTTTACAGTTCGATCGGATCCCATATCACCACTGATTGGACAAGGCTTTTAAAGAATGGACGTTTAACATTCAAGTTATAGCAAAACTCACTCAGTGCTATGTTCATATAAATTAGATGAATCATATACTACTGATATTGGCCTGTGTTGTCTTCATTTATTATATTCTCATCTGGTCTTCATTTCAAGGTACTTCTGGCCTCATTGAATGAGTTTGGAAGGATTCCTTCTTTTGAGTTTTTTGAAATAGTTTGAGGATTGGTTCTCTTAAATGTTTAGTGAAATTCAATAATGAATTCAGTAATGAATTTTTCTGCTGATAAAGAAATCAAGAAGACAAAAAGTCAAAAAATTATAAATGTGAATAAAGATGGCTGGAAATCAGAGTTATTACATACTCTTGGTTCAAATGTAAATTAGTCTAGCCATTTTGAAAAACAATTTTGAGTTTTCTCAAAATCCCAAATACAATAACCATATGATCCCGATTTCCCACCGTTGTGCATATATCCAAAAGAAATTAAGTCAATGTATTAGCTAAATACCTCAACTCTCATGTTTATTACAATACCACTCATGTTATGAAATCTAGTGAGGTGCGATCATTGCATGAGCAGATAAAATATGTCCTGTATAAGATATTAAATATAAAGATACCTCTAAATCTAGGTTGTTTTATACTGACTTTATTTGTAAATTGATTTTGATGTAAAAAGAGAAAATATGGTATATATTTATATTTATATATTAGAATATTATTCAAACAAATATAGAATCCTGACATTTGTGGCAACCTTAATGGAAAGGAATTTGTTATTTGAATAAAAGGAGTCAGACACAGAAGGACATATAGCACTGTTATCACTCATGTGCAACATAAGGATTTTGATTTAATAATAGGAGAGAGAAGTGTCATGGTCACTAAACATAGGAAGAAAGAAAATGAGGCTGGGTGACAGACACCAAATACAGGTAACTAGAAAGAATGCAATTTAATGTTCTACTGCACAGTAGGATGACTACCACTGGCAATAATAATTAATTATATGTTTATAAAGTACAAGAAGAAAGAGTTTCAAAATGATAAATGTTTAAGGAGATAGAAATGCAAATTACCTTGATTTGATTATCATATATTGTATACATGTTTCAAATTGTCACATTGTACTCATGAATATGCAAAATTATGTGACAGTTAAAAAAATGTTTGAGGTTATAACAAAAATCTTATATGGAATCTTACAGGAAAATGCTTTAAAAATTACCTGACTAGGGCTTGAGAGATTGCTCGGTGGTCTACTATACTTTATACTTCTGCTCAAGCATGAGGCCCTGGGAGGGGGCCTGATGCCACCCCACTCTGAACATTCAGAACCCACATAAACAGCTGTGATGGAGGAAGATACCTGATGTTCTCCTCTGCCTGCCCTAGGTGAGCATATGAGGGTTGGCATCAGCACCTACATGTGCATACATCACACACACACACACACACACACACACACACACACACACACACACACTATGCTACACATACTACACACATAAAAAAGTAAACTACATTCAAAAGATTTTCATTGAAATATTCTATATCTGAAAGGTATAACCAATGTTAAATTATTTCCTATGAGTTTTTTTCTTTTATACACATCTTCATACATTTCCTTTTGGTGTTTTACAAACATTCTTTATTTTTAATTAATTTATTTTTATTATTAAAAAGTAGAAAGTTTGCATGCACAGTCTTGTGTTGATACCCCCATTTCCCTCCTCCCTGTCCCCAATTCACAAAGCCCTCTTCAGTGGGATGGCTGGATGCTCCATGGGATGGAGGGCTGTGAGTTGTGCAAGCAGCAGACTATTTTTGGTAGGGGTGGAGGGATGGAGGGGGAACAATGTCCTGGATATTTCCCCACTATGCCCCCTCTTCCACAAAGTTCCGTGAGCCATGGTGGGTGAGTCGTTTATTTATTTACTTATTTGCCAGATGAAAGAATCAGTATGAATAATGTTTGCTATGAGGTTCTACACATTTAAAATAACCTATAATTTTACCTGTTTTCTTGTTGCTACCCCTTTGGATGTGTTAATTGCTAAACTAATAGCTATAAGCATATGGTAATATATGTATCATAGATAATATTTTCAAGAATCTTATGTTAAATTGGATTATCTATAATATTAATATGTATGATGATTCTAAGCACAATCATGTGACATAATTTCCATCCTATAATCAAAAACAGATTTAGAGAAACAAGTAACTTTCAAAGGTTATAATCAGCAAATTACAATCGAGATTTTTTTTTAAAAGGAATTCTTTTTTTTGAGATAGCCCAAACTAACTTGGAATTCACTATGTAGTCTCAGGCTGACCTTGAATTCACAGCGATCCTCCTACATCTGCCTCTTGAGTGCTGGGATTAAAGGCGTGGGCCACCAAGCCCGGCTACAGTCAAGATTATAAGTTAGGTCAGGCTCAATATTTTGGGTGCCTCTATTAACCACTTTATTATGAAACCTCACTTGTGAAATGGTGACTCATCACCCCAAGATTATTCCCCTAAGAACCAGCTCTCGAGTAGTAGATAGTTACTTCTGCTAGAGACAATGTTTTTTTGTGAATGTTGGCCTTTTCTTGAATCTTGGTCCTGGTTCCACAATGCTATTTTCTCTTGGCAAGTGGTGGGTGGTGATTATAAATCTACATATGGTTTTATAGACATGACATGACTAGTATGATACCTTATAACATCAGTGTAGTTACTACAACAATGTCACGTGGCCTCTCTCCTTCCACTTGCTCAGCTCTCCTGTGGTAGGATTTACATTCCATTAATGATTACTTAGAGCCTCTTTTCAAAAGCTTAGGTGATAAGTTATAAGATCGTGCTATTAACATACTACTGCTGTTTTATTTTTTTATCACATTGATTTCCATGTGTCATCTAAAGTCTAGAGCTCCTGCTAAGTGTGTAGCGGTCATTTCCGCCCATACCTTCGAGTCAACATTTGTTCCACAATTCATTTCCTTTTGGAATAACCATTAATTACAATTTCCTGACCTATCGTGCCAAACAAGTATAGGCTATTAATTCAGAAACAGATAACCCTGTCAACCTACGTAGAGTGGGCAAATTGTATATGAAAGTCCAGACCACTAAGAACACTAAATGAGAACTCTTTCTGCAACAGAAATAGTTCCTATCACATGAAGGAAGTTTCTAGACAGAAAGTAACCAGTGGTGCGAGTGTAGATCAAAGCCAGGGACTGCTGGACTTGGTGAGGGGTCTACGGGAGTGAACATACATGCTTCCCAATAAGCATGTCCTCATGACTTGGTTTCCACATTTCTTAATTCTACTTGATCAACTATTATGTCTTTCCATTTTATATTCTCTAATAAAATCCTTTTTGCCTAACATAATTTGAATTTTGTTTCTATGATTTGCATATAAAATATTCTGACACTTTATGTCCCCAAAAGTTCACTGTGAATGATATGCAAAGATATGAAAAAATGCAAATAATGCTCCATTTCCGACCTAGAAGAATGTCACAGACATATATAGATACGTATCTATAGGCTGAATATCCCTTGTCCAAAATGTTTCATACCTAAAAATTATAGATGTTTTAGATTGTAGATTTCAGGTATTTTCATACTCTATAATATTAACATATACATAATGGGATAGTTTATAGATAGGACAAGTATAGATATTAAATTCTTTTATCTTATACATACTGGATATCATTTTATACAACATTTAAAATAATTTTTATATGAAACAAAATTTTGTGATATAAAACTTTTAACTTGTGGCATCATAATGGTGCCCCAAAAGTTCCGATTTTGGAACATTTAAAGATTTTAGATTTTTTTTGGATTGGGAATTCCTACTCTCATCCCTTCTGCACACACACACACACACACACACACACACACACACACACACACACACACATATATATATATATGCATGAACATGTACATTTAACATTCAGTTCTAGAAAGTTGCCTGGAGATAATCATTTATATCATTGGCCATGGCATATATTGAATTTGAACTTTCTGAAAAGTAATTTACTAAATGCTCTTAAAATGATAAGATCCTTAATATCACTGCAGGTGTATCTAATGACAAGAAACTAAGAGGCTTAGGATTTACGAGAAAGAAAGGTTTTAGAAGGACCAATGTCTTCTAAGTATGAAAAACTGCAGAATTGAAGGAATAATAAGTATGAAAAAGAGCAGAGGTGCAGGTGAGTCTAGGGAAAAAAATCAATAGTAGGAATACAGGGGACTTATTGGGTTCTGTCCTATGCAGATTCAATCAACTTCCACTTGGGTAGGTCTCTCTTCTACTTCCAGATTTCCTGACAAGACCAAGCTATGGTTATATACTTCTACCCCCAGGGCAGGAAGTCATGCCTAACCCATCAATTGATTAGGAAGGAGAGAGAGGACAGCAATGACATAAATTATTGACTTAAATCATTAGATTATTCCTGAACATTCACTGTTGCCTGCTGTCAGCTAACAACACATACTCATGCACTGGTTCATTTCTCTCTCTCTCTCTCTCTCTCTCTCTCTCTCTCTCTCTCTCTCTCTCTCTCTCTCTCTCTCTCTCTCCATTTAGCCAAAGATTCTTCCACCTAACTGTATGTGAATATTTTATGAAATATGGCAAATTTGATCATTACCTTCACACTGCCAAACAACCAAAGCTACATAGAACTCTTGCATCCTGGAGCAAGACCCCAATTTGCCCAGGTCATTGTTCATCAAACAAGTGCTTCCCAAACTGAAGGAAAAAGGCAGTAAAAAGTCTGCTTCTAATATACCATGGATATGATCATTGATGAACTGCTGAAAAATGAAATTAAAAAGAACATTATATGCAAGTGTCAATTTGTTATGACCTACAAGAAGCAAAAAAAAATTTCAATACCAATCCAAGAGAGTAATTTTTAAATTCTCTTTATTTCTATGCTTTCCTCATCACTACCTTGCATATACTGCCTGCAGGTCCTTACAGACACTACTTTGAGCATCACTGATCTAGACAACCATTCACACTCCAGTGCTGCTTGAACCTGTGGTCCCAAAGTCACACTGGACCAGCACCATACTTTGTGAAGAATTTGAAGACAAAAACAAGCCATTTGTTTTAAGTTATAGTACAGCAAGGAAAGAATTTTTGCCTCTTGTCATTGATGCCTCAAAAACCCTTCACTCTTCTCTTAACCACTGAGTATTCTTATACCTTCTACCAGCCCCCAGCCATTCCCCCAATGGAGTAACCTGAACCTTGGTTCTTGAGCTATGCCAGTTCCTACTGGCCTTGCCGATAGGAGGACAATAGTCTCCCATTAACTAACTCAACCCACTTAGCATGGAATCTACTATGTGCCTATCTTACTTCTCTAGATCCAGATGTACATGTCTCCCCTTACTAGACAAGCTCGTTACTCCAGATAATATCCCACTTCCTATCAATTTTCTCCAAGGAAAGATCCCAAAGAACCAGTATTATCTTCCAATTCATTCCACGATTAAAACATGACTTCCTCTGTACTAAGGAGAGATGAGTGACACTCAAAAAGTAAAGATTTTGAGGTAGGTTAAGTTGTTGGAATTGCTGGGATTAGTAGTTCCTCCTCAGTTCTTGATTTCTAGACCCATGTCTTCTTACTATGGGAAATCAGTGCCTCATTGCCATCTCTGATTCAGAACCTCCTCACTGATGTTCAGCGAGTTGCTTTGTCATCAGGTGGAAGAGGTTGCCCTGCGAGATTTCAGAGCTATTTTAACCATGCTAGAAGGCCAGCATCTTTATCAAAAGGGCAGATGAAACAATGAATTGTCTTTGAGTTCGTCCATCAACTTCATTCATTCTTTGACCGGGAAACTTGTTTCACAACCAGTTTGGGTGGAGTGACAAAACAGGCCATGAAGCATTTAGAAAGTCTGCAGTTGATAGTTCTGACAAGAGCATATCCAGGAGAAAGAAGGAAAATTTAATACTGTTCCTTTCTATTGTGGGAGTGATTAAACATAATTCAACCAGAAGCCAGCCACAATGCTATACCAGATGTTGGCAGGTCTGGAGGGCTGACAGATAGGTGTAGTGTTGTCTGCTTTGATTAAAAAACACTATCTCGTGGAGTGTCTATAAATTCTCTGTTCCTACTTCCCTGGCTGCATGATTCACACTGCACATCAGTGTTCATCAGAAAGAGCCCCCTGCAAGAGATGCCCCCAGTCATGTGAATGAGCTTTAGTAGAATCCAGTTATCTCAGCCGCTTTCTCATGCTTGTTCAATGGCCTCCAGGACTATCTTATACTCGGAACCCAGGCTAAGTACCCCATGCTTACATGCTTTTCCTTACACATCCAGTCAACCTTCTTCTGAGTCCTTAACTAACGTGTTGAAGAACTGATATGGAGTCATCAAACAAAGTTACAATGAGATGTGCTGTTCAATATTCCACCAAAGTGGAGGTTTTCCTCCTCCACCCACTGTCCCTATCAGACGATGGGGTAGCTCTAAAGCTACTTAGAGCTGATGACAGTTGTTAGCCTGAAAAGCAATACTTATACCCCATAGATTTTTTTTTAAACAGACACTCCATGAGACCATCAGCACAGGCTGAGGAAAGACCAGCTCTATGGTAGTCTCAGTGGGCATGTAGTTATTTGTCCCTTTGGAGTTTGGAAGGAGATTACCAAGCAAATTCAACTTTGTTCATACTTTGAAATGGATCCTAAACTCCAAGCATAGAATTTAACACTCAAGTATCTTCATGAACGTTGTGCTATCTGATACAGTTGGATACATGTGCTAAAAATAATAGCCACTTGCTAAAAGGAGCAGTCTCCCTCCAAAATCTGAGAGCTTTTATTGCGATTCTCCTTGAGAATTTGCCACAGGCATCGTTCAGCATTTGGATCAGCCTGATTCCCCGCATCACTTTGCTCTAATAAGAGGATAACATATGGAATCACAAATGCAGTGAGAAGCCGCACCTGATTAAGTAATGATATACTGGGAACATTTTCTGGCACCGTCTTCCTTTTCATGACTCAAGCTCCAGCTTCCATGAGATGGAACCTGATCCCTGAAATCTGAGAGCATTACTTCCAGCTTGGAAGTTTCTACATGTTCTCTAGTGTTATACTAAAGTGTTTTCCTTGGTGTCACATGACATGAGCTGTCATGAAGCCAAATTGCCTAGGGGATATGTTGGCCCAATAAACCCCAATAGACATATTGGCTCACCAAGTTAGACTTGGACAGAATCCACCCTTTAATCTGCCAGTGCCCTATCTTGGCTGGATAGGTGTAGCAGTTATGTTCTCTTTGCTGGGGCAAACATCCAACCGGAATCAATTTATGGAAAGAAATGGTTTATTTCAGCTTAGAATTTCAAGGAGAAAGTGCATCATGGTGGGGAAAGCATGACAGAGCAGGCAAGTAAGCATTACATTTTGTCAAAACACCTGGGAGGAAGCAGCAAAAGTGAGCTACCTGGTATTGGCAAGGGGGCTGGATTATAAAACCTTGAGCCCATCCCCTCCCACACCCTGCAAGGCTCTACCTTCCCAAACCTCCATCAGCTTGGGGGGGGGGGGGCAAGTATGAGGCTCAGTCCCAAGCACATGAAGCTAAGAGGGGCATTTTACATTCAAATTCCACAGTAGGCATTTCTTTGCATTTCCTCAGGATATTACACAACAAATTGATGCCCAAACAGGGACTTGGCAAAACTAAAAATGTGTCCAGGAATATCCATTTCATGGTCCTTGCTCTGAGTGATATAACTGAGGCAGAGATGGTTAAACATGAATAAATTCCCATAAATGTCTTCCTCTATATGGTACAGGGTGACATACCTCCATCATGTTGTGAAATAGCTGACAGTCAAGAAAATTTATTACAATCTCTGGGAAAGTAGCACATATGAAACGGGATTTCAGCCCCCTACTACTAAGAAAACACCTGTGGCAGATGTATGGCTTCTCCAATAGGTGATAAAATGTGCAACTGAGGCTAAGCTTTGTGCCTTGAAAGAACTTGCCTGTGGAATGGAAACAGACAACATGGGAGGCACCTTCCATGTTAGCTTCTGGTTGAACAGGTAAAATGGATAAACGGAGGGAGACAAGAGAGCACTGGCTGGTGGTGGTGTGAGGGAAAGAAGAAGCACTCCCAGGATCCAAAACACTTAGAACCCATGGGAAGAATCAGACAGCGAGGAGAGAAAGAATGAGGGCATGATGATAAGGAGAGAGCTGGAAACAAGGGAAATGATGTTTGCTGCCCAGCTCATCAGGCCAAACAAGACTGTTCACCAGAAGTTAAGCCAGGCACAGTGGCACAGACATGTAATTATAGCACTTAGGAGACTGAGGAAAGAGGATTTCCTCAAATTCAAAGGAAGCCTCAGGTGCATGTGTTGGGGTATGTTGGGAACACACACCTCAAAAGCACACAAACAGTTAATTCAGAAGGAACCACGAGGCTGATGTGATGCTTTGGTGATTTTTCTGAGTCCCACAGTGGAAGGTGATTTTTTTAAAAAAAATCTTTATTATCAATAATTAGATATAGTGTATGAGCAAATCTTATGGTGGTTACCCCATTTTCCTCCAACTTACTGGGGCCCTTCTCAGTGGTCTTACTGGATCAGTCCATGGTGGAGGGGTTTATAATTAGCTCATGAGGTAGCCTGGTCCAGCCCCCATTTTGTGTGTTGTTGCTGAGGGGATCTTTCTGAGGTTGGAGATGCTCTGGGAGCATGGAGCAATTTAGCTCAGCATAGGAATCAAGTTTATAAAGTGCTAAAGCAGGGCTGGAGAGATTTCTCAGTGGTTAAGGCGCTTGCCTACAAAACCTAATGACCAGAGTTTGATTCCCCAGTACCCACATAAAGCCAGAAGCACTAAAGGGGGGCATGGATCTGGAGTTCTTTTGCAGTGGTGGGGGACCTGGGGTGCCCATTCTCTCTCTCTCTCTCTCTCTCTCTCTCTCTCTCTCTCTCTCTCTCTCTCTCAATATCTCTCTCTCTGTTTCCCTCTGCTTGCAAATAAATAAAATATTTAAAAATAGAGACTTAAAAAAGTCTTAAAGCAGTCAAAGGGGAATGAGAACAGTCAAAAGTTGACCAAGGGGACTGTTCAGACCACTTAAAAGCAAATGTGGCAAATCTGCATTGCAGTGGAGCCACAAGGAAAATGTTGACAGAGGGCCAGATTGCTATACTTCGGAGCCTCTGAAAGGCTGTGAAGTCTAAAATCTATTCATCAAAATGGAAAACGACAGGAAGTAGTGGATGATCCCACCACCCCCTCTTGCGGAGCAAGGCCTTCTCATGGTGTGGGAACCATCCTAGCCGTTCCCATTTCTCATACCAGGAGGCCAAGGTTGTCTTAGTTTTGGACCATATAGAGTGGCAGGAGGTCCAGGTTGAATTATGGATTTTCTGATCCTCTATTCCTAAGGTATAGAATACTTGGGATTTGTGTGGTGCTGGAGCTAAGTATATTTTAATTCATGGCAACCCCTCAAGATACCACAGGCCATGGGCAACAGTGGATGGATGTAGAGATAAAGTAGTGCAGGAGAAAATTATTACGACTGTCCTAGAGGTAGGAAATTATTCTCCCTCAGGGTATGTTGTGAAGTGTACTGGGAATAGATGTGCAGGGTCACACCTGCATACTGCCCCTGGAGAGTGAACTCTAAGGTAGTTCTGTGTGATGAGGCAAAAATGGGAGCCTATATAGGGAGAGATTATTCACTCAGTCCAAACCCATTTCAGCAGCTAGGCAGGGCAAATGGAGAAGCCTCTTGGCTAAAGGAAAATGTCTGTAGATTATAGATGACCAGATAAAGAGGTACCCCTCACCCATGACACTATATCCAATATTACTCTTTTGACAAAGCAATTGATACAAATGATGGGATTATTTTCATTCTGTATTGGGCCTCACTAATGCTTTTATTTTGTCTGTTCAGGTTTTTTTTTTGGTTATTTTTTTAATGCACATAGCTGCTTAATCTCAAAACCAACTCACATTTGCTTAAATGGACAGCAGTGGACCTTCAGAGATATTGCCCATTCTCTGCAAAAGAGTGTCATGAATGGATGAGATGTTAACGTCAGCGTTCCATAGATTTGGAAAGATATTGGTAAAAACAGAAAAATAGCAATTAAAATGTTCAAATGTAGAGGATACCTGTATGGATGAGAAAAGGCACAGGCAGAAGCCATACCATTACTGAGTAAAAATCTCAGTGCCAGGGGTGGGCTACTTCCCTATGATATTGGCCAGGAAAGCCCATGAAGCCTCCAACAGTATACAGGCTAAGCTGCTGTTGGTTGAATGTCAGATCTAAATGGTAAATACTATTTCTAATGATACCCCATGTAGAATACAGAAAAATCAAGCTGGGACCGAGTTGGGAGCTGGCATCTATAATGTCAGAAGGCACTATGAAGGCTGCCCAGGGAGAACTGATATCAATGGTTTGGGTACAAATCCTATATATTACACTATTAATGTACAAGGCATGATATGTCTGCTGGTGGAATAGTGGTATGACTGTTATGGGTGCCACCAACTATTTTAAAATGAGATTTAAAATCTGCTCTCTAAGAGAGATCACATGTTTAGAACTGTGAGAGTTTACACCTGTGGCTGGAGAAATCATGTTTTATTAGAAGGGAGGATACTACAATTGTTTTGTTACATGATTACGCTCTACCTGTCAAATTCCCCTCTAAACATTTATGTGTGTACCCATCGATTATCGCTTCTGTCTGCCAGAATGGAAGGAAACTTCCTTTTGCAGTGAGTGGTAACCACTAAGAGAATACTCACTATTGAAGCTACTGAGAATAAGTACTTCTTGCTCTGCACTGTTGCTGTGTATTTGAAGTTTAGGAAGACAACAGAAAGAGGGAAAGAATTTAAGAGCCAGAATAGTGAGTGGAGCCTATGTATAAAAGGCTGGTATATTAGGGGAGCAGAGGAACAGCCATTTGTTGACTCTTCAAACTAGTTGATCAAAATAATATCATGTTCTAGGCTGTTTTCAAAGGATTGAAACATGGGTACGTGGGCTGGAGAGATGTCTCAGCAGTTAAGGAGTTTGTCTGCAAGGCAGAAGGACCTGAGTTCAATTCTCCAGTACCCACATAAGGCCAGATGCACAAGGTGGTGCATGTGTCTGGAGTTCGTTTGCAGTAGCTGGAAGCCCATTCTCTCAACCATTCTGTGTGTCTGCCTCTCTTTCTCTCTCTCGCTCAATAAATAAAAATGAATAAATTAAAAAATATGGGCATGTAGATATTCATAACTTATGCCTATCTAGTGTCTTAGTTCCCATTCTATAACACTGATGACACTCAAAGAATAAAAATGTTTATTTCATACCAAATATTATGAGAACTTAAAGACATCTTCAAGTTAATCCCTAAAGATTCTATGTTTAATCAGAGCCTGGAATTTCTGCTTGTCTAACTATTTTCTGAGCACTGAATACTGAACTGCCTTGGACACATGGCTACAACCACATGGAGCCTTTGATCACCTGTTTGGGGCATGTCACCTGTCTCTGAGCTGTCCCCCTGCAGTCCTGGCTTTGAGATAAGCAAACGTGCAATTCAAAGGTTTCTGAATCCTGCATCACCTGTTTATGTATCATAAGAAAGAATATTTTTTCTGGGACATAAAGCAGAAAGGAATAAAAGGTAGGTAAGCAAGACACATATTTGTACAAACACATGCACAAAATATTTCTACTTCTTATTGTCTGCGAACCAGAAAGTCCCCAGCATAGTAGGAGGAAAGCAATTCAATGGTGTCTAGTAGAGTAGAACATTCAGCAACGTTCTAGACTCAACAGGCCATCAAACTTGAAATTAAAGTTGGCTGTCAAGGTTGGCTCATTGAATACAAACTACATGCTAGAACATGTGTAGTTCTCGGTAATCATCCCCACTTCCTGACACTTGAACTCCTATGTAGTAGGTCTCTCCATTGTTCCAGAGTTGGTTCGTATGATCAATAGTAGATACAGCAGAAATTACATGTCACCTTTGAGATTAGATTCTAATAGATACTATGGTTCCCTTTCATTTCTTTTCCTTTATATATAAAGTCTTGGAGAAGCCACTGCTGTGCTGTGTGAACAGCTCTATGAAAAGTCCCACACAAGTAACAAAGGCTCCCTCCAGTTCACACGGCTGAGTTTAGAATCAGTTTCTCCTGCACCCTTGGATAAATATAATCCCTATGACTAAATGTTTGTGAAAATCAATTTAAAGGAGGAAAAGTTTGTTTTGACTTATTATTTCAGAGGTTCCAGTTCAAGGTCACTTGGCCATGTTACTTTTGGGAAGATCATCATGGCAGGAATCATGTAGAGGGGAAGATCTGTTTACTTCACATTGGCAGGGGAAGAGAGAGAGAGAGAGAACACAAAGGTTCCAATTCAATGACACACCTCCTGTGACTATAGTTTCTTCTGCTAGGTGTCATATCACCTCTCAACAGCAGCCCAGGCTTATAACCAAGCCTTGAGCACGTGACCTTTGAGGGAGACATTTCAGATCAAAACCATAATAGTTGCTAATAGACCACAGACTCCATCATGATTAGAGAATAATGACAGATGTCCATGTCCCTCTTCCCTAGGAACATGGAGAAATACGTGGACAGTAGAAATAAATAAAGATTTTGAGAAGCAAAAGTGAAAAGTAGGCTGAGTGCCAGAGCAGTAGGGACATGTGTTAGCCTCTGAACCAGCAAAGTGTGAACTAGTATTATGTGTCTTATTTCCATTGCCATGAGCTCAGACTTCCCTTCCCCACCTCATTACCAAGTTTGAAATTCAGTCTTCAAAGTATGCTTGCATATGCTAAAAACCATTTAAACCCTATCTAGAAAGTATGAATTTATATTTATATGCAACATAGTCAAGCCAAAGTAATTTGTTCATCATCTTCCTCTTGATGGTTGGGAAGAAGATGGTTTGAATCTGATTTCTTTTACTTTCAACAAAGAGTTCTGATTCAGAAATGCCCTCTGTGAAATCTGGCTCATGGCAGCCCAGTCATTTTCTACTTTCGTGGCAAATTTCACTCCAAGGTTACAATGACTAACCCTGAATCAAATTGTAGGCCATTCTTCAGTTTCTTTGGGAAATAAGTTCTATTTAGTTCTGCTTTTAAGGAAGCTCTTATGGCATTTTCTCCCTGGGAAGGCTTAGCATGCTGCGAAGATGGCATTTTGACTAAATGATCTACATTTATTCCAGAGCAAATTTCCTCTGGACTATATGGTGTTTGGGTTCTAATTTAGTTAATCCAAGACTCTCTGGATCTGTAGCCAACTCTCCATGTGGAAGCAGCCGCTGCATTGACTTGGAACAGAAGCACAGCAAATAAGTTTCACATGAATCAAGCCAAAAATTCCAAATTCTTCGATGCCATTTCCCCGTTTAGGCTGCTGTCTGTGCAAAAGAGTCTTTAGGAACCTCACACCTGGCCCAGAAGTCTCCCTCCTCCCAGTTGCACCAGTGAGCTAACACAACTTGGGATCTTTTCCAGTGAGTCTCTTTTCCTACATAACAAACATTATTGACATTTTCTCCTAAGTATCTGTCACAGTGTGAATCTAAAATATCCCCCATGGGCTAATGTTTTGAGTGTTCGATCCCTAGCTTGTAGTGCTATTTTTGAAGGATGTAGTACTTTTAGGAAATGGGGGTGACTAATAGAAGTAGGTCACTAGGAACAGGTCTTTGAAGGTGACACCTACCCCTGCTTCCTGCCTATGTTCACTACTTCCTTCCACCACAAAATACACAACCCATAGTAACACGCTCACACCATCTCAAATTGAATCAGCCCAGCACGCTTGCTCCACTATGGTACACTGCAATCCCTTCGAAACTGCAAGCTGAAACAAGGTTAGCCTTTCTTAAGTTGTTTTGGTCAGGTATTTTGGTCGCATTGACACCAGAATAATTAGTACAGCACACCACCAATGCCATTACTAAAATGACATATAGATAATACATCTTAAAATTTATGATCACTAGACAGGATGAAAAGTGCCGCTACTAACTGCTCCTCCCATGCAATTCTCAAAGATACCATTTCTCTGTCTCTATTTTCCTTAACAGCAATATCTTTTCTCAACTCCATTTCTTTTAGTCTGGTGACCAGTTACAACACTTGCCCTTGGCGGTTGACTTAGGTGTCCCTGTAAACTCATGTGTTCTGAATGATTGGTACATGGCTGATGGCAGTTTTGGGAGGTGGAGCATTGCCTGGAAGAGGTGTGTGGCTGGGGGTGGGCTTAGGCGTGTACAGCCAGCTCCCCCTTTCCAGAGTTCAGCACACTCTCCTGCTGCCCGTTTCCACCTGATAATGTCAAGGAGGTGAGGTCCAGCCTCTGCTCATGCCATGCATTCCCCGCCATCATGAAGCTTCCCCTTGCAACTGTGAGCCAAAATAAACCGTTTCCTCCCACAAGCTGCTTTTGGTGAAGTGCTTTGTGCCAGCAGCAGCCAGAAGGTCATTGCAATGCCCCTCAATAAAACTCATTATAATCAATTCTATTAATAATATTCACTCTTTAGTTCAATACATCCAAAAAATCCAGGAACAGAACATAGTTGAGAGGAATTGGCACAGGCAGTAAGTGTTCCTCTTCTACCATAATTGTTGAGGACAGAATTGGCAGAAGCTGTATTCAAAGGCCAGGTTTTTCCATTCAACCAGTAGCCAAGGTCCCGAGCTCCTTTCAGGCCCAGTTTCACTTCTCCAACACAGGGCTTATAATAATAACCACCTCAGATTCACTGTTGTAAGGATAACCTGAATGATATTCAGAGAGCAATTAGAATATCACCTTGCCTACAAAATAAGTAAATAGCTGCACCTATCAGAGTGAGTTCTGTTTATCTCCTCCTACAGGAGCTGCTCCGTGGACTTAGGTATTGTTCAGCAGCCTATCATCTTGTGAAGAGTTACCATCCTCCATATGCTGGGTGAATGCAATTAGACTGACATGATCCCAGAATATGAATGCCCCAGAAGACGAGCAAAATAAAATATAAATCCTCTTTGGAAGATATTATCCCATGCTGAAAACTATTACTACAACATTTATGCAAATACATGGTGACACACCATAAAAAATACCCAAGTACTCAGAGACAAGAAAAGAAACTGATAGAAATCACTGAAAATAATCCTCAGAGGCACTTCAAATGCTGGAGGTGTTAGACATAAACTTTTAAAACAACCACACTTATTTTATTCAAAGAGATATGGCTAGGAATTTTGGGAGTGCAAATCCATAATGATAAAGGCGCAAACGGAAATTACAGTGAGAGGCAGTAATTGAAATTAGCAACAACTGAATAGATGGATTTAACATCTGGTGTCAGCTGACAAGAATCAGCTGCCTAGATATTGATTATCTTGAAGGAGCACCAGGGAATGAAGCAAAGAGAAACAAAGTGAAGGGAACATTAGAAAGGAAGACAATAAACAAAGGATACAGCTCTAAATGAGAATATGCAAGAAATATGTGAAGAAATAATGGATTCAAATCTTCTAAAACTGAAAGACATTACGTTACAGATTCAAGAAACAACACAACATGCCTCAAATAGAATAAAGAAAAAACTGCCGGTTATTTCATAGTAAAAGGATACAAATGAAAGTAAAAGTAAATATTTAAATAATCAGTAAGAACAAAAAGATAGACTGCCTTCAAAAGAATAAAATATTAGGTACATAGTTGTCTTTCACAGGGTAATAGAAATCAAAAGACCAAAAAAAAATCTCCTAAGCATTAAAACGCCCAGTTCAAAATCAATTACATCTCCCAACCTAAAATTATAACAAATAATATATTTCAAGAATAAAATTTTTAAATTTCAAATACAAAATAGTTTGCAGCCAATAGATCTACCTTGAAAGTGACACTAAAGCATGTTTTTCAGGCAGAATGACAGACACCAGAGAGAAGCTGAAATCCAGGAAGGAATAAAAAGAATCAAAAGATAAGAATGAACACATTCACAAGATTTGATCACACAATATATACATTTATTTGTAATAAAAGATTTAAAACTTTAAAAAAAGAATGGGATAAACTAAAACAGGTGTATAGACTAATGATAATACTAATAATAAGATATTTCAAACATAAGTTGAACACAGTGACATAAATATTTTGAATGTGAATTAAAGACAGAATCAAAGGATATAATAACAATGCCCTTAGAGATTTAGAGGCAGCTAAAGGAAACTTGTCTACAGTGAATTGAAGGTGTTTGCATTGCCCATGAACAGGGTAACATGCCAATTAACTTATGGTTCTGAGAACTAATGACACAGCTAATAGTCCTGTGGTTAACCATCCAAAGAACAACAGGAGAATGCCAGGGAGTGCAGGGAAAACAGAACAGGAGTTAACAGTAAGATTCATAAAGAAGGAAACTTGGACAGGGGACAGGAGGGACACACTGAATTAGATGGGAAAGAGATGGTTAAAGCACAGACTTACTCAAACTGCATGATTCAAGAGACCTAAAATTCTTTTTAAAAAGGCAAAACTCAAATATAACACACAAGGACACATATTTAGATAGTGACATAAAAGAAAAGCAAAGGAAAAATTATCACAGAAAATAGTAAGGGGTTTCCATTGAGAGAGGCAGAGACCTTAGTGAGTCAGAGGGACCAGCAGGACCTTTGAACATATTCTATTGTTTGGCTAATCATGATTACCTGAGGGACTTCTAGTTCATGAAGTTCTATTTAGCTATGTTCATTTGACATATGCCTCTTAGTTATTTGATTTCCACAAAACATAATGAAAGTATAAGGAAGATTTAAAGGTGCTGATACGGTCTAATCTTCAGAAGTGCACAGTTAAATAAGGCAAAACCCTTATGTACTCTTTGTAGTTTTAAAAACTCACCTACTCATATACATGGTTCCATCACACATGCAAGTTATAAAGACCTATACAATAAATTTAACCTGATTCATTTTCTCTTAGGACAGAGGGATAAATTCTACATTTATGACAGAGAGGAACTAACTTTCATCTATATGCTTTTATTTTGAAGATTACTTTGGAATTAAATATTTTTAAATTATTTATTATTTACAGTAAATACAAGCAGAGAGATAGAGAGAAGAGAGATAGACAAAAAGAATGGGCATACCAGGGTCTCCAGTCACTGCAAACAAACTCCAGATTCAGGTGCCACTTTTTGCATCTAGCTTTACGTGGGTACAGTAGAATCGAACCCGGGTTGTTATGCTTTGCAGGCAAGTGCCTTAACCATTGAGGCATCTCTCCAGCCCTTGGAATTGCATTTTTAATAACAAAAATAACTTTTCACTCATCTACAAATTAAATATGAAAAGTAGGCTTACCAATTGATAAACTTGTTTTTAAACAAACAACTGCATTTTCAATATTTAATTTAGCATTTTTAACCAAGGTTTGTAAATCATTGCTAAATGTTTGAAATATTGATCAAGTTTTTCTAACCAAGAAAGTAGGAAAAATGGCTTTTATTTTAAAATGAATATCTATAAATCGATTATCATTCCATTTCTTTCAAATACAATGATTCATTTTAGGGTGTTTCTAAAACATTGGAGGAAGGCTTTGCATTTCCACCACAATGGAGTGTTATTAAGAATAGGAAGCAAATTTAGGGTGAAAAAACAAGCAGCTGAATTGAAGAATCAGCCACAATCTGAAAATTGTACTTTGGGCTTTTAGTAGCATAAATGGCAGGTTACATCAGAATCCAATAATACAGATCAGCAGAGGTTTCAGAGCAATTAGAAGGAAATGTGGCATGTATTCCAGGAATCTGGTAATAATGGAAGGAAGGTGCCTACAATTGTGAAGAAATGATCTCACTGAGGGCCTTGAAGTCAGTTAAGACAGAAGCTTATGCATATGCCTCTAATTCTGTTTCTTAGCTCTTTAATTTAATAAAAATTTAGCAGTTTATTATATATTGTTGTTTACTATAAATTTATTTATATAAAGATATATTTATTTATTATGCATTGTTAATTTATTTAAGCTTTGTTTTTGAGGCAATGTTACAGTTACTTTCTAGTTGCTGGAACAAACATCTGACCAGAAGCAACTTGTGGAAGGAAAGGATTTATTTCAACTTAAAGATTCCTGGGGAAGCTTCATTGTGGAAAAGCTGGGTAACTTTAGCATCCACAGGGGGAGGAGAGAAGGAAAGGGAGAGAGAGAGAGAGAGAGAGAGAGAGAGAGAGAGAGAGAGAGAGAAGCCAACACCAGCAAGCATGAACAGTGGGAGCTCAAGCTGGCTCTTCACACACCAAGTAGGGCTGGACTCAAGATCCACCCCCCAGTGACACACCTCCTCCAGCAGGACTCCAGCCACTGCAAACTGAACTCCAGATCCATGAGCCACTTTGTGCATCTGACTTTATGTGGGTCCTTGGAAATAGAACCTGTGTCTTTAAGCTTTGCAGACAAATGACTTAACCCATGAGCCACCTCTTCAACCCACAAAAAGTTTTTATTTTTTTGCAGTGGCAAGAGACCCTGGTGTGTGTGTGTGTGTGTGTGTGTGTGTGTGTGTGTGTGTGCGTACAGGAGTGTGAGCATATCTGCTGGAGACTTTAGGAAGCTCAACCTTGATCAAAAATCCTTGAGGCAAACATTTGCATTTAAGCCACTACATGCAGGATCTCACGCTAGCCCAGGCTAGCCCTGATGTCACAGTGATACTCAGACCTCAGCCTCCAAAGCATGGGCTTAAAGGTGAGTGTTGGCACTAAAAGCATGTGGTACCACACCCAGCTTAAGTTTTAACAAAGAACTTTAAAAGGAGGCATGACCTGACAGATAATGCCACCCACACACCAGAGATAAGAAAAAATTATATCATGGCACTTACTCAAAAGAACAGGATGGCACCCATGCTGGTTTAAAGTTAGCTTGACTGTCCTGAGACAGAAATTGGGAGCAATTGAACCAATATGTATTAGAGGCTGGCACTAAAAAATAATTCATCCCCATGTGGTTTGAACCACCTGCTATCCTGAGAGAAGAGTGCATAAGATTTCTCTTCAACTTGCCTAAACATGAGGGGAATGGGAAAGAGACGGTGGAGATTGAAAGCTCCCAGCCGTCAAAGGTCTTTAGAAATGGAGTCAGACTGCACTGTAGTACTTAAGAAGAAATTAGACATCACATCCAGGTTCCTTCCTCCATTCACTTTGCTGAGCAGCTGTGCCTGCTCACTCCAGGAGAAGTCTGGAGAATTGTCCCCTGGAGAAACTAGAAACATGCATGTCCAGATTAATGATCCAGACACAGATTAGAGCAGAAGTAGAAGGATGATTATGTGAATAAATATATTATATATGTACCTCCCCTGCCTGAGTCACCGTATAACAAATAGGGCGACAAGTGTACTCCACAGTGCAAAGTCTCCAGCCTTCTATGGGCTTCCTAAATCCCCACTCTGAGGAAAGTTAGCATAGAAAGCAGGAATTAAAACAAAATATCCTCTTCTTTTTTTTTTAATATGGGTGTGCCAGGACCTCTAACCACTGCAAACAAAGATCTAGATCAATTGTTACTTGGTACATCTGACTCTATGTGGGCACTGGCGAATTGAACTCCAGTGGTTAGATTTTGCAGGCAAGTGCCTTAACCACTGAGCTATCTCTCCAGCCCACAAAATATCCTCTTCTAATAAAAGGCATCTTTAATCTCTACGGCGTGCGGCAGGACATCAACAAAGCCATCAACCAAGAGATAAAACTGTTAATAACATTCTGAAAGAGATAAGAAAATGCTACATCCACAGAAGATGAGTAGAATGCCATAAAGAAATTAACAGAAGGTATGTTGAGATCAGAAATGATGAAAGCAGAAGTAAACTCATTAAAAGGATTAACAGACAAAGTAGAAGACTTTTAGCAGAGGAAACAATGAAAAAAAAACTAAACAAGTCTGACAAAACTGTATCAAAGTTTGGAGAAAACCAAAGGAGAAAGAGAGAATAGAAAGGAGAGAAAATACTATATAAAATTTCTAAAATGTAAGGAGTAAATCTCTATTACTAAAAAGACAAGACAAATTAGAAAGAAGCCTTACTGAATAGAAGTATGAATGAAAATTCACAAAGACCCTAAATTCTAAAAATTTGGAACAAAAAAAAAGTCTACCAACTCCCAAGGGGAAAAAAATCAGATCAGAAAGGATCAGGTATGATAATAGATAGCTTTAGACCTCACAACGGCATAACATATAAACTAAAAGAAAAAATGCAATGATCTCCATAATTCTAAAGGAAAATTACTTCTCACCTAGAATTGTAGTCAGTCTCATCCCTTATGAGGGCAGAATGACATTTTCAGACTTATACAACCTTAAAGAATTAACTCATTTTCCCCTTTTCAATAAGCTGTGGGGAAACGTACTACACCAAAATGGAAGGATAAACCAAGAGTGGAGTGACATAGAAAAGAGGCATTCCAAATAGCATGGTGGTGAAGGAACTCCTGGGTTACTGAGCAGATACCCCAAAGTGCTAGCTGGAAACCAGCCCAGACTGGCGCAGTATGAGTCTAGACAGACTCATAGGCTGCATAGTGTTAAGACCATTTTTTAAATACCTGGAAGAATGCCTTGGTGTGACTGGCCCACATAGGAAGCAGGAGAGAAAAAAAGAAGCAGATGGTAATCTTGAACACTGAAAAGTCTCCTGCTCTCTCTCACCAAGGTCCTGCTGTCTGAACCAGCCATATGATACATGCATTTCCTCCATCAGGGTTCTGCTTTGACTCACTTCTGAGAGCTGGAATGAGGACATTCAAAACTAAGAAGCAAGAAACCCAGGGCAGTTCATTCCACTCTACTGATCACTTACTTAGTACCTGGTGTATATGGCTGTTTCTTTCTTTCAAACCCGCCACCCACAGTGAGGTTCTCATTTCCTAGACTTCAATTCTTGGCCCCTCCAATACAATGACGATGTTTTATAAACTCCCAGAACTCAGAAGAATAACATCTAGAGGTGTTCATCTTGTCCCAGAAACCCTCACCTAACAGTGGCCACCATAGTCTTCACAAAACTGACTGTACATTTGCCATCTTGTCTTTTAATATCTGAAAAGTATCCATTAATATTCTATACTGAAACATACTTTATCATTAAATTAGGAAAACTATAATAAAACTCAAGTGAATGCTCTAAATTCAAAGACTAGAGTCTAGAAGATTCTACCAACTTCCAGGAAGAAAATGCAAATCAAAAGGGATCAATAAGCAGAATGAACTTAGGTTCTGGGGAGGGCAGGCGTAAGGCGAGATATTCAGAGGAGCGGACTCAGGAGGCTCTTCAATTCTATTCCACGACCTTGGTGGAGGATTCAAAGGTACTGTACTGCTTTTAGATTGCACATATATATTTTACAAATAATTTTCAAGTACAGAAAATAAGGTAAAAAGAAGAAACCTTTCTCACTCAATATTGGTTAGAGTATAAATTGGAATTAACTTACAGTCAGGTGTGGTGACACAGGCCTTTAATCCTAGAACTCAGGAGGTAGAGGTAGGAGGATCTCCTTGAGTTCAAGGCCACATAATGAATTCCAGGTCAGCCTGGGTTCAAGGGAAACCTTACCTTGAAAAAGCAAAAGTAATTAATTAATTAGAATTAACTTGACAAGTCCTGGATGACTTGACAACAAATCCTCAAACCTTGAAAATCGGCAATGATTTTAGACCCAATAATTCTACTTGTAGAAGAGATTTTATGAGTTCAGTGTACAAAATATGAAGACTTTGCTAAATCGGAAATTAATAGTTAAAAAGAAGAACCCAGGGGCTGGAGATGACCCAGAGGTAAAGGCGCTTGCTGTCAAAGCCTAACAACCCTGATTCAATTCCCCAGTGCCCAAGTAAAGCCAGATGCACAAAGTGGCACATGCCTCTGGAGTTCCTTTGCAGTGGCTGGAGGCCCTGGTGTGCCCATTCTCTCTGTCTCTCATTTCTGTCCACTTGCAAAAAAATAAAATAGTTAAAAAATAGGAACTCAAAACAAACAACCTATTTTGAAGAATTGATGTCCATGAAACTATTTTGCAATTAGATGTGATGCTATTCACTGAAATGAACGAAATTTGCATCATACCATATTTTTAAACATTTAAGCATAGAGACAAATGTGTACACTGCTTTTAATCTGCTCCCCAAGAATAACAGGCTAGTATTTGAACAAGTCAACTCAGAATGCTCATTCTAAGACTGCACAGCAGAAGCTGCTGATACAAGTGCTTGAAAGAGAATTAATTTTACCAATATTGCAGGACTTGTTAACTAGCACGATAGATGCTCAAAATATTTTTCTATGCTTTATTTTATATTTATTTATTACTTTTAAATATATATATTATTCAAAATTAGATACATTGTATGGGTAAATATTGTATTGGTATCCCATTTCCCTCCTCCCTCTCCCCAACACACTGGGTATCCTCCTCCGTGGGCATACTGGATCAGTCTATGAGGTAGAGGGTTATGGATTACACAGGAGGCAGCCAGGTTCCCCCCCCCCACCTTGTGTGTTGTAACTGAGGGGGGTAATGTCTCTGGATATTCTCCCCCACCATGGCTCTTACATTCTTTCAAGCCCCCTCTTCCGCTCAGTTCTTCACTCAGTCATGGTGGGTGAGTTTTAAGTCAGCTTTATTGTTGAGATCTTAAGATACTCCACTTCTGCTTTGGGATGTGTTGGAAATCCATGTCTGTCCTGTTGACTTATCCTAGGTTGACTGATTGGCTGTGGTTATAGGTCTCTCACTTATCCCGCCATTCTCTCAAGGGTATCATTTAAGGTCCACACAATAGGCCTGGGGAGGTTCATCTCTTGCCAGGGTGTCAGCCATCTGCCTGTGGCTCTTTGGTGGGGTTGGCATGATCATGGGTCTCTCACTGCCTTCTGCAAAATATAAACAGAGTCTCCATTGGAGAGTGAGATCAGTATAGGTTAAATGAGATACACATTTCTAATTTGACAAGATCCTATTGGGATTAGCCTCTCTGTATTTCTCTGGTAATGGGAATTTCAATATTTTTAGCCCATGAAAAGTACAAGCATATCTGCTCTTGCATGAGCAGAAAACTAGTAAAAGCCTGGGCCCCCACGAGTACTTAGCACTAGCATATTTCAGTATTTGCTTCTAGTAAACTTGATATGCTAATACATAGTACCTAAGAGACAAAAGAGCAGGTCCATCCATCACAAAGCTTGCATGACTTTTTATAGTAACTTGTTAAGTATGTGTACTATTGGGGTTTTTCTGAGAAGCAGGTGGATTAATTCAATAGATGCATTGGGGGAACATCTATGAAGAAAAAGGGGAAGGAACTTGAGTAGCCAGGGAAACCTTCACACTATGATGAAAGATAGACACATACATGTAAAAGAAACAGGTGAGCGAAGTGAAAATAGTCTCAGATAATAGTGAAGTTCAGCCAGACCTATGGGGAAGTCTTAATCCCAAATCCTGGAGTGCTTAGTGGGAATGGCCCTGAACAGGAAAGGCATGTGTACACCCTCCCATGCATGCCTCATGATGGGCTTGGAGCAGCTATGGGAACTAGACCTCAGTGCAGATGTGCCCTTGGATCCAGAGGCTTAAAAGCTGACACTTCCAGGCAATGATGTTCCCGTAGCAAAGGGCCTGAGCATCCTCCATGTGTGGTGTGACTCATACTGAGACAATCCACTCAGAAGATGGGTTGTGAGTGTCCTTATCAATAATCTAATCATCTGAAACGAAGAACTGATGGTCATAAATAATTATACAAAAGAATCTGCTTGTTATAAAATGGCCAAATGAGATTACCTCCATTCTCAACAATATAGTCGAGCCAGCCAGTTTCAAGGAGTAGAGATAGCATGTTCTCCCAACCCCATTTTTATGTGATATAGAGGAAGTAAAAACAAACAAAAAAGTATTTGACTGGTTGACAGTATAATTTTTTGTTTTATATTTTGTCTCCTAGGTACTTAAGCTGTATATCCCCACCCCCTTCCAGCCATCTGAATAATGCATTTTTCCTAAAGCAACGTGAATAAGAAAAAGATAAGAATTTGGGGTGTGGGAAGGCAAGAAGAAAAAAATATATAGTCCTAAGAAAAAGCATAAAGGCAACAAGGTAGTCAGTGGCCAGAGGATGGAAGGCTGCCTTGTGAGCGATGCTGAATGTATATGGATAGAATGAGGGGAAGAGCTGTTGGCCAAAGGCAAGATGAGAAAATATCTACAAGATGAGAAAAGTGAGAAGTCATGTCCAATGTTGACAAAGAGAAATAGGCACCTCTAACACTAGAAGTCTTGGGACAGTCATTGAACTTCTCACAGGACTTGGGGAAGGGTCACAAGCTAGACCACTATAAAAGAAAGGTTAGAACAGCCTACATGTATAAAACAGCATGAATAAAATGTGTTTCTTTACATAATAGAATTATGGATTATTTTTGTCTCTGCATTCAAATTTTTCTTGTTGTTTTTCTTGTCTATATTTTAGCACCTTTCTTCAATAAACATGAATTGGCATAGTATAAAGAAAAAGATGTCACGAAAAATAATTTTGGTAATTGCTTGTTTCTGAGAATCAGAATGAAAATTAGCTAAGTAAAAGTCTCTGTTTTCAACAGTCTCCATCATAATTGGTCAGTTAGAAAAGAATTTTATAGACCAGGTTAATTTACCCTGTAGCTCTTGGATGCAGCTAACTCATCCTGGCAGGCATATTTAGGAGCCCCATGTTAATCACAGTAGAATACTGTTAGGATCTTTCTCATGACCACAGGCAGCACAAGGCTAGACCCTCCCCCAGAAGCCGTTTGACCAAACTTGTTTCTACTTTGCTTTCTAGTGCTTTGTAGTAGAGGCCTAAGGAAAAACATTATTCTAATAAGGACTAAATTCAAAATTAGTCATGGTGAAAACTTATAGTTTCTGGGCTGGAGAGATGGCTCAGCGGTTAAGGCACTTGCCTCCAGTGCCTAAGGCCCGGGGTTCAATTCCCCAGGACCCACATAAGCCAGACCCACAAGGTAGTGGCCCTGGTTCTCTCTCTCTCTCTTTCTCTCTCTCTCTTTCTCTCTCTCTCTTTCTCTCTCTCTCTCTCTCTCCTTGAAACTGAATAAATAAAATATTTTTAAAAAATAAAATAAAATCTTATAGTTTCTTTAAGAAGCAATCATCCTGTGTCCTAAATTGTTTCAGTCTATTACAGAGTTAGAAGCTTCTCTCCAAGTTAGTATTATTTATGCAAAATAACAATGGCTGGGACATGAAGATGTTTCTCTCCTTACTTCTATTTATTCTGTTACTTACCATCTTAATTTCTAAAGTACATAGACGCACCATTAATCTGCAACAGCTGGTGCTTTAGACCCCCTGTTGGAGAGCAACCAAGAACAGATTTAGCCATTAAACAAACACCTCACTCAATGAATGTCGCAGACATCCTAATCACACTGTAAATAAACATTCCTAACGCATTTTAAAATTCTGTCCTTAAACTCGAAGGATCCTGCCACCAGCCAGGATGAAAAACAAAGCTTTCTTTTCTTCTGCGCATATCCCATCCACTATCTGGGAATATGTTTTAGTGATAGGAACCAGGACAGCATGTCAAGTTCTACTCATCCCACAAGCCCAGCAACCTGGTATGTTGTTCAGCCTGAATAATTGTTCAGGAAAGCCCTGGTTTATGTGTTTGGGAGCCCTTCATCTTAATCCCAGGGAAAAAATCCCATGACTCGATCATAAATCACTTCTAAACCTGCACTGTCTCCAGCCATATTTGTTCAGGGTCTTCATAGACCAAGGTTCCCTAGCTTTTTGGGTTCCCTATACCAGTTAAATTAAAAATGAAACATTTAGGGTTGGAGAGATTGCTCAGTGGTTAAGGTACTTGCTTGCAAAGCCTAACAACTGGGATTTGATTCCCCAGTACCACGTCAAGCCAGAGACACAAAGTGGCACCTGCATCTGGAGTTTGTTTGCCTTGTCTAGAGGTCCTGGTGCACCCATATGTTCTCTCTCACTCTCTCTCTCTCTCTCTCTCTCTCTCTCTCTCTCTCTCTCTCTCTCCCTTCTGTCATTTTGCTTAAAAATAAATAAAATTTTAAAAACGAAAACATTTAGAAGAACTGCCATAAAGCTGTCAAGTTTTATTTGAAAAGAAAACAGGACTTAAACTATCCAATTTACTAAACACTGTAATTTCAAAAGAATGAAAAAGAAAAACAATATTGCTAAGAAATAAAAGCTATAAGCCAGGCCCACAAGGTGGTGGCCCTGGTGCTCTCTCTCTCTCTCTCTCTCTCTCTCTCTCTCTCTCTCTCTCTCTCTCTCTCTCTCTCTCTCTCTGTATCTCTCTGCTTGAAAATGAATAAATAAAATATTTTTAAAAAGCTAGCTGTGTAAGCCCACATTTTCACTGTGATAGAAGCTGAACCATACTGGGGTCATGGTTCACCTGTCCTAGCTGTCACTGCTGGTCTTGGCAGTCTCTCCTCAGGCTGTCCTCTGAGCCACACTGGCTCTGTGCAATGTCCAGTCCATTCAGCAGCTTCCTCTGCTCTCCCAACCTAATTCTTGCCTGTTTTGCTCTCAGCTCTCAGACTGGAAACTCAGGGAAGGATCAAAGCAAATTGAAAAGCTATTGCTGGGGCCTAGAGAGATGGCTCCGCAGTTACTGCAAGTGCCTGAAATGCCTAAAGACCAGGTTCGATTCCCCAATGCGCACAGAAAACCAGATGCACAAAGTGGCACATGTTTCTGAAGTTCATCTGCAGTGGCTGGAGGCTTTGGTGTACCAACTCTTTCTCACTCTCTGTCTCCCTCTGCTTCCAAATAAGTAAAAAATAAAAGCTGTTGTTATTTTCATAAATTATATGAGGAAAGTACAGTTGGTTATATAGCAGTAGGTACCACATCTATCAGTGAACTCCATGAGAAGAGATATTCTAATCTGCATCTTTTTGCCTCCAGGTGCCTGACACAGGGTTGGATTACTTATTAGGTATTTAAGTATTTGTTGAATGAATTAAATCAACATCCTTCATATTAAGTTTACTCTGAGTTTTGAACTAGAGGAACTTGTTCCCTTCTTTTGAATATTAAAGATTATATAAGTTGTTTCTGCCTCAGCCCTGTTTGCATACCCCTAGACACAAGTTTATATTCCATCACAGCAACTGTGTTCACTTCTCTGCTTAGACTATTTACTGTTTCTTTCTCTTTCATCTCCTTTTAATTTATTCTTTATTTTTTTCTATTATTATGCTATCCAAACTGTTTCAAATTCCCTTCTGGAAGATGCACAGTATAAATAAATAAATGAAAGCCTAATAATGCAATTGCAGAAATAAATTCCTAAAATAAAATGCTGGCATTTCAAATGTTCCTTATTGTAAAGGTTAGCTGGTTAAATATATTCCTTGGCTGCTACCTTAGATTACTCAAATAAACATCCACCTTATGCAAACCACGCAAACAGATCAGGCTTCTGAGTGGAGTCAGCTTAAAGAACAGGTAGATATTTGAAATCAGGAGAAAGGAAAACACAGGTAAGAGCGTTCTAGTTTCAAAACAAACACCATTAAGAAAGCTGCCACATCTACTTAGGCTTGGGATCTGTCTTTTCAAAATGCCAGCCAAAGCACCTTGCATAGATTTTTTGGAGAAGTACATGACTTCTTATTTCTTGCTGAAGCTATAGAGATGTGCCTTGAACATTCCCAATGCAACAGACTGACTCTCTCTAGTTTGTTAAATAACACTTAAAACTGGAACATGCATCATATTAAGCTTTATACTCTGTTGTTTTCTTGTGTGTATACATGTGTGTGCATGTTTGTGTTGAGCAGCACATTTATTTGTGTGCATGTGGAACCCAGAGGACAATCTCAAGTGTGCTTCCTGTCACTGAGGTGTCAATCCAGGGTCTCAAACTAGGCTAGACTTGCTGTCTAGACTAGCTGGCCAGTGTGCCCTAGGAATCCACCTGTCTGCAGTGCTGGGATTACAGATACATTTACAAGGATTCTAGGAATCAAACTCAGAACCTCATGCTAGACAGGTAAACACTTCACTGACTGAGCCATCTCCCCAGTCCCTCTGGGTCATTTTCTGACAAACAAGATTAACAAAACATACAGAAGCAGATAATCCCTAGCTGGCTTAATTCCTCACCTAAGCCATATCATCACGTAGAGTGCCTGGTGGAGCATGAATATCCAGAGAAAAGTCCAGAAGGAAAAGTTCCTAACATGAGATAAATCGCCTGAATTTATCTAATAGCTCACCTACCCAAGCATACTGGACGCCTCCAAGCAGACAGGGAACCTCTCTTGGAGTCAAATACATCCTTTCACACAGGAGAAACGACATTCAGGAGTGGAGGGGGAAGGGACTTGCCCAGGGCCACACAGACAGGGAGCGCCTTCCTGGGCACCTGCAGTCTCCGCTGGGCTACTCACCAGCAGGGAGAGTCAAGTGGCAAAGGAGGGGTTAACAGCTCTGGAACAGAAATTAACGGAGTCCCTGGCAAATACATAAGAGCTACAAGAGGCTGTTCCTTCAGTCAGTGTAACAGGGGCCATCTCTGTTATCTTCCTCCAATTGCCATTGCCCTTGTCCCCAAAGGCACTGAGCACGCTTCATCAGTATTCACAACACTTCTACGAACTCGAGGCTCTTCTGAGAGTAAGAAACACACCTCTGGAACACTCTTGATGAGCTTCTGTGAATTTAATCTAATTCCACGGGGCCAGAACCTCTGATAACAGGCTTAATGTGAGCACAAAAATACCATTTTCCACCCATCTGGGAAAAGAAAGGTACTTGCTCTGCAGAAGAGCTGGAAAGAAGCTTTGGCCCGGAGCCTGCCATCATGCTTGGTAGACACAATGACTTTTATATCCAGATGAGTAGGAGAGAATGTCCTTACTCATCTAAATATGGTAACAGGCTCCTCTGACAGGGAGGACACATGAAACTTGTCAGGTAAGAGCAAGGACTGAAGAGCGACATATGGTTTTACTAAATGACTATGTCATCAGCTTTAAGCCATTTCTCCCCCTGGAAAATGGAAGTTTGGGGTAATGGTGGGTATAAATCATTGTGTTAATTTTACAACAACCTGTGAATTAAGATGTCTTGCTTTGTCTTAAATCAGTTTACTCTCTGTGATGGTTAAATTTTGTTGTCAGTTTGACCTGTTAGTAATCTTGGGTGGGTCTCTGATGTTCACAGAAAGGCAGCCTGCTCAGTAGGGGGCAGGATGGGGGAGACAAAACAAACATCCCTTTCTGGGAGGGCAGCACAGGAAGGAAATTCCAGAGACTCAGGGAGTCAACAAGTCTAGGAAAGTGTTGTAAGGCCCTGCCCTGAGGTTATATAAAGGGGAAGGAAATATCTGGCTTCCCCCTGTCTGTTTGCTGTTGTGGTGGTAGTGATGGCCTCTCTCTCTCTCTCTCTCTCTCTCTCTCTCTCTCTCTCTCTCTCTCTCTCTCTCTCTCTCTCTCTCTCTCTCTCTCTCTCTCCCTCCCCTTGGTCCTATAAAAGGAATCCAGCTTCTTTCTCCATTATGGAACTGCCCCAGGATCAATCCTTTTCTCCTATAACTGTGCCTGGTTTGGAGGTTCATCCCAGTGGCGTGTGAGCGAAGACACTCTCCATTTCCCTTCTCTTGCCTTCTCAGTTTTCCTTTGCAGGGTAAGGAGTGAAACTGACATGGAGAGGTATAACTTTCTCTCCAACAAAGGATGGGCTGGCCAAGGCCAACACAATCTCCTCCTTGACTTGCCAACCAGTCACTCCCCAGCCTTAGTCCACTTTCGTGTTCCCATAGTGAGAGCCTGGGCTCTCTCAGTGGGCTCTGGCATAAGTAAAGGTCCATGTGACTGCGCTTCACAGAGGCTTGGGTTACACTTAGGCTAGGAATATTGGACATCTCTTGTAGTCAGCTTTCTAGTTGCTGCACAGAAAGAATCCAAGCAAAAGCGGCTTGTGGAGGAATGGGTTTATTTGGCTCATGACCCGAGGGGAGACTCCATTCTGGCAGGGAAAACGATGGCATGAGCAGAGGGCTGGACATCACCTCCGCCACAGCACTGCAAACAGCGACAGGAAGGTGTGCCAAACACTGGCAAAGGGAAGCTGGCTTATAACCCCCATAAATCCGCCCCAACAACACAGCTCTAGTGAGGTTGTAAAACCCAAACTTCCATCAGCTGAGGCTGGGTCACTCAGAACACATTCATATATTTGTGGGGGACACCTGGATCAAATCATAACAGTACCCAAGAGGAGAAAGGTATGCAATTGCCATTAGTCTATCACAGCCTCTCAGAACTGCAAGCTTAGGATGACTTAGCTCTGGTCATAAGCATGTCATGAGAAGTCAGTTTCTAAGCACCCTTAACTTCAGTTTCAACCGCAATAAATTAGGATTGATGTGCTCAAGGTCAGAGAAGTTAATTTCTACATGACAGTCAGACTTGAATCACTTTTTTCACTACTCTGTGGCTATTTTCCATACACATACTGGTAGGGTCCACACAGGACATAAACACAGTGAACTCCATCTGTATGTATCATGTATGAACTCCTGCTGTACATGGCTTTAATCTGCCTGGTCACCTGTCATTTCTGCCACACTGTAGCAGTGGAAGGCTCCAGTCAGCCATGGACAGATACAGCCTGAGGTATCTTGTTTTAGGAGGAAACTTCTGCACACAACATTCTGAAACAAGGCACAGGAAAGTTTCAGAAATTCTCTGAGCACTTTCCTCCTCACCCTCGACTCAAAACATGGAGAAGGCTTTGACCATGGGAACATTGGTGGGCTGTAGAGGAATGCACCCTTTCCCTACTCCCTTGGAAGGGTTCCAAAATACGTTTCCTAAAGCTCCTCAGAAAATCCCACTGGCTTGAGCATATTCACTGGTGTGATGACTTGATCAATCTCTGTGTTGAACTTCTTGCCTTCCCACTCTTACTCCCCCTGAACTGTAGCCCTGCCTGTAGCACCATAAGGTATGTACTAGCCTACTTCCAAAAGAGAACAATGATTCAAAACTGATAGCTGGATTCATATATTTATCTCAAAGACTTGCATTTATAATCACCACTCAGGTATTTGTGTTAAAGAATTCTCTGGGGCTCCACACTCAACCGGGCAGAAGCACAACACCGTCTTTCATAAAATCTAGCATTCTGTGACCAATCCCTTGACATATGTAATTTAAGGAAGGGATTACTTATTGTGACTCGCATTGCAGAGGATTTAGTCTCTTGTCACCTGGCTCTGTGTTTCTGGGTCTATTGTGAGGCAGATGAGCTTGGTCATGGTGGGCAGCAAGCAGAGAAAAGGGTTTACAGGAAGAAGTTAGGGTAAGATTTAAGTCCTGAGACACACTCCCAGTGATCTACTTCCTCAAGCCAGGTCCCACTCCTACTTTTTTCTATCTCTTAATGGTGCCATCATATTATAAACCCACCAAGGTGGTCATTCATTTATAGATGCTCTCACAGAATCCACCAGAGGGATGCTTCACTACTCACCCAGGTCAAGTCACACTCAACATTAACCATCACAGTAAGGCTCTCTCTTCCTCTTCTGTTTTAAAGCTTTAAACTTTCCAACACATGCTCATTTCTCATCTATTGGTTCTTTCATTCTCATCGTCATGACTCTAACTCGAGACCTTCATTTAAGCATCTCATCAGATTGACAGATTTTCTCCACGACCTCTATAAATACAGAGCCAGAGATGGGGGTTACTCCATAGCTGAATTACTGAGGGTGAGCTTTCAAAGGAGATCTATACCCCACACTGAGGACCACTAACCCCATTGAGGAGAACCGTCAGGGAAAGTGGGCCTTGGCGAGAGGGGATATAAGACTATAACCTTTGTTAAATAAATGCCTATATACATAACTTTAAAAAAAAAAAGAAATGAGGCAGTAGTGAAGAGAAAAAGAAGCCGCGAAGCTTCGACTTGGCTGAGATCTGGTCTCTCGCAGTCCAGGGAACACTGGCGCCTGAGCTACACCATGGCCTTGTTTGTTTTTGGAGTGAGGAGATGTCTGCATCTTTAAATCCATCATTTGTTGTCTATGGGCCAACCCACCTAGGGTGCCACAGCTTCCCAGGCATCTCAGAACAAGAACAGGTGTTTCCTTGCGCCGTCAGGAGCCGACACACGCAATAGCCAGGGCTTGGATGCACATGCCAGAAACATGGATCTGGGAAGGATATCCAGAGGGGCCACTTCTCATGCTGACACCCACCTACTGACAAAGACAGTAGTCAATAGGCCAGGGCCAGCAAGCAGAAACAACCATAGATTTTTCTCCTTTGGGTTTCATAGTGGTGTGAGGGAAACAACAGCAAGTCACTAGCAGTGAAAAGAAGTGCAAGAAAGACAGTGGAAGAAGATGAAGGTTGCAGGCCTCTCCGGTGTGCTAAAGCCACTAGGAGATGCAGAGAAAAGGTAGACTTTGCCAGGAGCCTTCAGCGAGTAAGATATGGGAAAGATCCTGGCTTTTCCCTTTACCTCCAGGTTTTGTCTGTATCTCCCACTGGCCAAGGCCATCCAGACCTGGGCAATGTGGTTCCTTATGGCTCAAGTGCAGTAGAGAAAGGCAGTAGGGAGTTCCGACACACCACTTTGCAGCATTTGTACCCCTCTTCTCATACTAACCTAATTGTATGATGACCGAGCCACTGTGTGTCATCCATCTTCTCTGCCATGCTGTAGAATTAACTAGTTGCAGACAGGCATATCTCTTTAGGCGAAGACAGAAGCAATCAGATGTATACCCACATCCCACTTAAAGCAATCACATTTCTATATAGCATGTGTTGTTTCTTTGGCTCATATCCTGCTCTCAAACTGTGCAAAAGACCAATCTTGAAATTCCTCCCCCCTTGCCGATGCCCATTTGCAGCCCCAAATTAGAAACAGGCAAAGAAAGAAGGAAAAAGGGAGGATTTTGAAGGCAGCCTCAAGAACTGAGTTCTATTCTGTTCGCAATTTTGGCAGGGACTGACTTCACAGTATGCTTCCGTCACTCATATCTTCATCGTCTCCCTCTTCCATCTGAGTAATGCTGAATGTTTGATATTACTTGTCATTTTCAAAATGTTATCCATCATTTCAATGCTTCACTAGGCATGAAATAACATAATTGAGCTTTAACCAGAGGTCCAAGTTGAGTTGGCCCATTTACATATGTGTAAATATCATTTTTCCTTCCACAACAGTACTTGGGATTACCCAAGTGTGGTAGTTTGATTAAATGACTCCCAATAGATTCCAAAGTATATTAAAGATTTGTCTCCAGCCTCCTGGCTGGAGGAAGTGTCACCTTAACTTGGCCGTCTAGGATATTTCTAAGGAGGATGTAAAATTCCAGTGATTCATATGTAAAGACCAGTCAGAGCTGAAGCCTAGAAGTCCTGCTGTAGTTGGAGGTGATGGGTTTCTCTCTCTGCTTGGATCTATGAAAGGGAGCCAGCCTCTTTCACCATTCTGAAATTTCCCTGAATCTGTTATTTCAATAAATACTTTCCTCCCCAAATTGTGCCTGGTTTGGAGATTCATCCCAGTGGTATGCGGCTGACTACAACACCAAGAGACAGTTGAGACAGAAGTTATCCCAGGGGACTTAGCAAAGTGATTACAGGCTTATTAGGCAACAGAGGGACAAGCCTTCCAGGTGTTTTTCTCTACCTCTTGCAAATCACAGCTGGGGACAAAAACAACCACCATCACGAGTGATGGTAAACATTCTCAGCTCTATATTTGAAATAACCCGAAAAGTCTATAAGTTATAACCCTCTACCAAACCTGCAGTGAGTGCATTTTGCTGAATGGTGAAAGCATATGCGAGAAATCATGGTTTTATATGGGTGTGTTGGTTCACAGTTGCTGAAGCTTTATTTGTGCTAAAGATGACAACTGAATATGTCTGTTTAATAGTACATGAAAATAGTGCCTGAGCTCAAGGCACTTGAGCAAATGACGCCGAGTCAAATGCAATACTAAGTACTTCCATCTTCCCAAGACCTACATTTTAAATCTCCCAGGCTTTCCAGTCAGTCCTGAAGCACTCGGGAAGGGCATTCAGTGCATCTTCACTAAGAGGGGACAGCAAGTCCATCATCATAATAAATAAGCAAATTCATTCTCACTGCTGATACAAATCATTTTCAGTGATTAACAACTTAGGAGAATCAGAATTTAGATCATTACGCTATAAAAATTTCTCCTGATAATCCTAAAGAATTGCTCTGAATTGCCAAGAAATTTTTTAAAAAATTAACAATTAAGCCAGATTTTTTCCAATAAGAGGGGAACAATATATCATTAACTTCAAGAGAAATGATTGAAGAAAATTACACAAGTCTATTAACTGATTTCTTTTGATGAATTTTGCATTCTTCAGGTATTTTGTCCCTGAAGGGAATGTATAAAATGTATAACTGCTTTTTATTCATAAAAAATTATTTTTCCTATAAATATCAAAACTGTGGGTAACATACCTCTTACTAGTTTAGCTAGAACTTTTCAAAAAAATATCCTTTCAGGGATGTAAGTAAATATAGTTTGGTATGGGAATGCAAAAATGTAGAGCCATAGAGACAGAAAAGTAAGAAAGTGCTAATTTTTTAAAAATGGAAATAATGTCCAAAGAACATGGGTTTATCAACTTTAGAGTTCCCATTGACCAAATCTGGAGATTTTAAGCAGAAAAAAATAATCTTGAATCACACACTAAAGAGTTCTTTTTAATAATCCACTTATAAATACTGAGACAAATACTAGACTAGATTACGTTTCCTTACGTAGACCATCCCAAAGAATGCACACACATGCTAACCTATTGGAGCAAGTGAAGTTTAGCTCTTTTCTCTTTGAAGATAGGCTGGATTTGGTCTCTCACTCCCAACAACTCAACTATGAAAAGGAGGGAAGTAATACATTCCAGTGAAAAACCTGGTAGATTTGACCTTCACCAAGGGATCAAGGTGAGCATTATCAATGAGAAATCATGTTGCTATCATGTCCCCTGCTACACATATGTAGTATTCTGCCACAGTCCCACAACCTTATTCTAATTATGGGTAAATTATAAAATTATAAATTAAAGCCATAGCTCACCTATAAATTACCTGGCCAGGTATGTCAAAACTGTCAAGATCTCTCTCTCTCTCTCTCTCTCTCTCTCTCTCTCTCTCTCTCTCTCTCTCTCTCTCTCTCTCTCTCTCTCTCTCTCTCTCTCCCTCTCTCTCTCTCTCTCTCTCTCTCTCTCTCTCTCTCTCTCTCTCTCTCTCTCTCTCACACACACACACACACACATAAAACTTGCAATGTGGAGAAAACTAGAGACATACTAGTAAGTGAATTTGGTATTTCTAATTGAATACTGGACCACACAACAGTAATTACAAAAAGCTGGTGAAATAAGCAAAAATAGATGTGTAGTTAATAGCATTGAACCATTGCTTGAATCTTGAGTTTTTATAAATGAAATGAATATAAGATGTCAACATGGAGATCCTCTCGTCTGCTTCTGGTGTCGTCTGAACTTCCCCCCAAGCTGCATAGATCTTTCCAGCATCATGACAGCCAGTTAACAGGGAGGAGGCTTCCAGCTCAGTTCCAGCTTGATTTCTCAGTGATCTGCAGTTCAGATTGTGTTTGTATTTTTCAGGATGCAGTGAGAGAGCTGTGACCCATCTAACCTGTTGCAGTCAGCTTTCTTGTTGCTGCGCAAAAAGAACCCAAACAAAAGCGGCTAGTGGAGGAATGGGTTTATTAGGCTTACGGACTCAAGGGGAGACTCCATCCTGGCAGGGAAAACGATGGCATGAGCAGAGGGCTGGACATCACCTCTGCCACAGCACTGCAAACAGCGGCAGGAAGGTGTGCCAAATACTGGCAAGGGGAAGCTGGCTTATAACCCCCATAAGCCTGCCCCCAACAACACAGCTT
>PVHP010003443.1:0-78494 GCA_004024765.1 Zapus hudsonius
GAAGCTGGCTTATAACCCCCATAAGCCCACCCTCAACAACACAGCTCTAATGAGGTTCTAATTCCCGAATTGCCATCAGTTGAGGATCGATCTATCAGAACACATTCATTTGTTTGTGGGGGACACCTGGATCAAACCATGACATTGTCATTACCCTCTTGCTCTTCTCCAGAGTACTATGCTTATAGGCTTGTGTGACCAAACCTGGCTTATGTAATCTTTAAATATGGGATACCACTTTTTAAAAAATCAGCCTTGGGCTGGAGAGATGGCTCAGCGGTTAAAGCACTTGCCTCCAGTGCCTAAGGCCCTGGGTTCAATTCCCCAGGACCCACATAAGCCAGACCCACAAGGTGGTGGCCCTGGTGCTCTCTCTCTCCCTCCCTCCCTCCCTCTCTCTCTCTCTCTCTCTCTCTCTCTCTCTCTCTCTCTCTCTCTCTCTGTATCTCTCTGCTTGAAAATGAACAAATAAAATATTTTTGTTAAAAATAAAAAATAAAAAAAATCAGCCTAGAAATTCTAAAACATAAACTAAAATATGTGAAACTTTAGTATGGCACCAAATTCAATAACTGCCTTCACATGCTCAAGCTGAAACACAAAAGTATTTTTCAATCTCATAAAGACTAGACTCCGCCTCTGTCATTTTTAGTGCTCTCGCACATTGTTCAGGAGTCTGTGTGAGAGACTGTGATACAGAGGGCACCAATTAAACAAATAAAGTACTTTTCTAATGATAGTTCTCAATTACTCCTTAACGTTTTTACATGGATTGGCTAGCATGTCTTCTTGGCCATTCTAACAGTAAGATCTGCTTGCGGCATGTGCAAGAAAGTATAATCACAGGAGCTGTGTAAAATGAGGTAAACTGAGGCCTTCCATCTGCTCCACTTGTCAATTAGGCAACTTGTGAGTTTGATGAAGGCTGATTCTATAATGACTCTAGAACAAAACAAAATGCAATTTTCTTCCTTACAGATTACTACAGTCATGGCATGCTATAACTTGGATCTCAAATGTCCCTCTCCAACAAAAAAAAGGGGGTGGGGTTACTCAGAGTGTGACTGATGGGAGCTGGTGGAACCTTTAAGAGGTGGGGCCTAGGGGGAAATCTTCAAGTCAGTGGGTTGATGGCTAAATCTGTTGTCAACTTGATACTTGTTAGGAATCTACAGACAATCCTCTTGGGGAGGTTGGTTCTAGAAAGGATTGACTGATGCAAGAAGTCCTTCCCCCAGAGTGGGCAGGCCTCCTGAAGGGGGGCTTTGTGTAGGGAAGCTCTGGGAGAAGAGGATCTCTTCCTTCCACCTGGCTGCAGGTGCTGCTTGCTGGTGATGAACTTACACACGCATCGACCCTGCTCAGCTATCCTTCCTGGGCATTGGAACCAAGTTTCCTCAGCCTTCCAGTCTGGACTGAAGACCAGCGGCTCTCCAGGAAGCCTCCAGGCCCTCAGTGCTGGATTGGGACTGCTGAGATCTCCAGCACGTGGACTGAGCAGCTACGGTTCCTTGACTCTCAGGCCTGCAGACTGCTATTGTGGGACTGCCATGATCCAATAAATCCCCTTGCAATAAAATTCATTCTATCAGTTCTGTTCCTCTAGAAAACCCTGACTCCTATAATGGGGTATGACTTGTAGATGACTATTTGCCCCTGGCTATTCCTCCCATTTGCTTCCTAGCCATGAGGTAAATGATTTTACTTTGTGGTGCTCTCCTGCCATAATGCAGTGATGGGTCGTAGGCCTCAAGTCATGGGACCAATCAATCAGTCATGGACTGGAACCTCCAAAACTGAGCCCGAATCAACTTTTTTCCTTTATAAGATGAGTGTGTTGTGTATTTTTTAAAGTGATGGACAGCTGACTAAAGACATAACTGCTCTAAAAAAAAAAGTTTTACAATTTTACAAGGGAGAAATACCAAATAGAACAGTGAACAGTTTTCACCCTGAAGATAATTTAACCGATGTCTCTCCTTTATCTCAAGCAATTCTTTATAACACAAAAGTCTACAATGCAATGCTTAATGATGTTGAGGGTGCAGAAAGGGAGGCTTTCTTCTAGAAGAATGCCAACACTCACCACAAAGACTGAAATTTAACAGCAAGGATGTGAAGAAAGTAGTATTATTTGAGGTTCACAAGCTACTCTATCTTGATTTATTAGGTACATGCGCCCTTCTTTAAAGAGGCTCCCCGATACCATCATTTCATAATAAATTAAAAGTACTCACTATGGAAGAGAGATGGGTCTTTTTCTAAAGGAAAAGAAACATTGAATAGAAGTTTTGTTCTGTCAGCATCAACCCAAAGCACTCTTTTCAGACAGACAAATATTTCTCTAGCCATTTCCTTAGCACACTGCTTCGAAAGGTTTGGCTGGCCAGATCATGTGGAAGGCTTGTCAAAATACGAGCTGTGGGGCTGGAAAGATGGCTCAGCGGTTAAGGCACTTGCCTATGAAGTCTAACGACCAGGGTTCAATTTCCCAGTACCCACGTAAAGCCAGATGCATAAAGTGACTCATGCATCATTTGCAGTGGCTAGAGGCCCTGGTGTGCCCATAATCTCTCTCTCTGCAAATAAATAAAACATTTTTAAAATAAAATAAATTAAGACTATGGGGTCCTTAGTCTCAGAGTTCCAGCTAAGTCCAGAGCAGGGCTCAGGAATGTGTATTCTAATACTTTCTTTCCTCTTCTCCCTCCCCCAGGATGACCCCACCGGTATAAGGACAAACACTGAGAAGCAATGTCTTAGCAGTTTTGAGAGAGTTGGGGCTGGCCTGGCCCCATCCTGGCTGGACAAGTTTCCACTCAGACTACCCCAAAAAATAGTTCCCAAAGGCACAAACATGCTTACATTCAGTATGGAAGTAATAGCAATTACCAGTCTCTTCCTCCGAGTTTTATGGCTTATACACGTCTGTCTGTTTCCTATCACTTTCAGTCCTGTCCACCTGAACACTCATTTCTGGACATTCTTTTCCCTCCCAGCAGTCCTACAAGGCTCAACAGCTATGTCTGCCAACAGGCCACCGTCCCTAGACATAGAAGTGTTGGCTATGGAGTCCCAACCAGAACTGAGGCAGTCCACTGGACTTTAGAACTGGGATCGAGACAGTTCTGTCTCAGAAGCTGGGGACAATGTCTACTTCCCACTGTGTGGACTGGGTAACAAGGTCAACCTGTATAACCAGAGAGAAGCATGGGGGCCTTCAGTCCAAAAAGAGACCTTGTCTCAAAAAAGAGGTAGACAGTGTTCCTGAGGACAATACCCAAGGTGGTCCTCCAGCCTACACACAAAAATGCACACACCTTCCAGCATGCTGCCTGCACACACACAAAACAGGCAACTGTTCATAAAGTCAATCTTTGGGTCCCTTTGCTCCCAACTTGAGCCCATCTCAGTACCTCAGAGATTAAATTAACTTCAAAACTTTCCTTGGCTCTGCTGGGCATGGTGGCACACACCTTTAATTCCAGCTCTTAGGAGGGTGAGGTAGGAGGATCGCTGTGAGTTCAAGATCAGCCTGAGATTACCTAGTGATTCCAGGTCAGCCTAGGCTAAGAGCAAGAAAGACCCTACCTCAAACAAACAAACAAACAAACAAAACCAATGCTCCTAACACAGGATTCCTTGGAGGACAGACTTAAACCATAAGGAAGGCAGAGCAACTTGCTTCTAAACATCTTAGTCTCTGCTTTATCACATTTAAGTTAGACCCTGAGCCCCACATCAATTTCAAATTCAGGAACTCTGTGGGTTCCTAGACAAGAGACAGTTTTAATTTATACTGCTTGCCAAGACCAGGCAGAGAAAAATAAACACAAACCAGAAATACATAAAAAATCCACTTGGTAAGCACAGAACAAGAAAACTAATAAACATATTTCAAATTATGGGTATACTATAAAGTTTTATTTCCCATGTTAGAAAAATTTAAATGTTTCATTTTTCATGAATGTTTCTACAGAACTCTAGCTTTCTAGCCACTCATTTTTCTGAAATTCTTACTTTTTAAAAATTCGATTCAATTCTTTAATTTTAACTGCTATGTATAAAAGCATAGAAATTGGATATATTAAAGGGATACATATGATGTTTCGACATGTGCATACAATATGTTAGGTTAAATAGTTCCTCAAACATGTATCATTTCTTTATGGTGAAAGTTTTCTAAACCCTTTCCTCTAGCTTTTTTTTTTTTAAAAAGAGCTTTATTTATGCATCTTTCTCCCCTCCCCTGCATCATTTAAAATTATTTTATTTATTTATTTTCAAAGAGAGAGATGGGGGGAGAGAGAGAAATTGAGAGAGAGAGAAGGGGGATGGGAACACCAGGGCCTCCAGCTGATGCAAATGAGCTCCAGGCACATGCACTACTCTGTGCATCTGGCTTTACGTGGGTACTGGGGAATCAAACCCGGGTCGTTAGACTTTGCAGTCAAGCACCTTAACCACTGAGTCATCTCTCCAGCCCCTCCTCTAGCTTTTTTTCACTCGCCATACTGAGCACTAGCAGCCCCGAGCTTCTTGTTTCTATGCAGCTAGAATTATGGACATCCTTCCCCATTCCACTCCTTCCCTTGCTCATTCTCCCTAACCTCTGGTAACCAATTGCCTTCTATTCTCAAATTCTATGAGATTGGAATTGTTATTTTTAAATGGCATTCTTGGGCTAGGGAGATGGCTCAGGGTCAACAGCAAGGCTTCTGGGCCAGGTTTGATTCCCCAGGACCCACCTAAAGCCAGGTGCACAAAGTGGCCCTGTATCTGTATCTGGAGTTCATTTTCAGCAGCAAGGGGCCTCATTTTACCATTCTCCCATTCTCTCTCTCCTCACAAATAAATAATATTTAAATTGCATTTTGATCTGATCCTTCAAGGTTTGCCCAGCATTACATTACACACACACATTCCCACGTCAACAAGTGATTCCCCAAAGAGAGAAGAGAGTCTTTCTTCATCTGTTTGCATCTGCCTACTTCTCTTGAAGCACAAGAGACAAGAGGAGAAAATATTCAATTATTTTTGGCATTACATCACATCTGTGATAACACATTTATGACATACATTTGCAAGGTGACCAGACATTGCAAAATAAGAGTTTAAAGGTACCGTGAATAGCTCACACTGTCTAATGTTACAGACCCGCAGTACTGAACTTCGAGATTTTGGCCTCCTTGAAAGAGGGCGTCTGGGAATTGTGTTTGGCCAGCACACACTTAGCAGAAGTCTGATGATCTTGGCTGCTATGTGTCACATAGCAACAGGTAGTCACAGACATCCAGTGGTTTCCTCAGAAAGGGTTGCTTTCATTATGGTAATCAATTTACTGGGCCCAGCTGTCAGGCACTAACTTCCCAATTAACAAAGGAAAAAAGAACTTGAACCACAGGAAGGAAGAAAACTCACATTTTCCCAAACAGAGTTAATGAAAAGTTTGGACTAGACTCTTAACTCATCTGTGGTTTTTCCCCATAGAACAGAAGTGTCCACACAGAGCTTTCTTGACATTGGAAGGTTTCAATGACATGCGGCTGATCATGTGCCAGGCATCCATCCTTATGAAATTAACATGAGTTAATTAAAATCTGGAAATGAATCAGCCAAAATTGTGGACTATTTTTTTTCTTTTTTCTTTTGCATGTGTGGGGGTGGGGGGAGGTGTTCGCGGAGGACAACTTGGGCGTCATTTCACAGAAACACTGTCCACCTTTTTGAGAGATAGGATCTCCCATTGGTCTGCAGTTCTCCAATTAGTCTAGACTAGCTGACCAGCAGGCCTGGGGGATCCTCCTGTCTCTACCAACATAAAGCCAGGCGCATGTGCCTGGAGTTCGTTTGTAGTGGCAGGAGACCCTGTCGTGCCTATACGCCTTCAATCTCAAATAAATAATTTTTTAAAGGATGTATGTGATAAACAATCTACTTAAGACCTGGCACTACCTGCAGTTTTAGACACTTGGAAGTCAAGGGATAAAAGGAGGCCACTGTAGTTTCTCACCCAAGTTCTTTCTGACCAAAGCATTTGGCCCACAAGACGGAAGAATGTAGATGAGAGTGAGCGAGGCAGGAAGTGGCAAGGACAAGTGGCCATAAGAAAGCCTACAACCAGTGGGCTGGTTGATGCACAGCGAACACCTTTAATCCCAGCATTGGGGAGGCAGAGGTAGGAGGACTGCTGTGAGTTTGAGACCACCCTGGTGTACTACATAGAGGCTTTGGGAAATGAGCTCTCACTCCTGCCTAGAGAGGGACAGGAGTGCTCATGGAAACGAGGGAGTCTGCAGATGGGCATGTTTCAGGACATGAACTCTGAAACACAAAATTATAACTAAAACAGAGAACATGGGACTCCTTTCCTCACAAGAGCACTGATCTATTAGTGATTAGAAACCTTAATAGCCAATTCTTTTGTTTTGAGACAAGGTATCCCTATGTATAACCCAGGCTGACCTTGAACTCATGCTCTTCCCTCCTGAGGCAGCAAGTGCTAAAATCAGTGCCATCGAATGCAGATTAATATCCACTGTAATCCTAATAAAAGGTGAGACCTGTTTACGGCATGGCTTTGCAGTGAAGACACTTGTTTTTAACGCATCCACCTAACGTAGGACTTAGAAAAGTCTTCACCATTCTGAGACCACAGTGGGCTAGAGTGGCTTGCACTAGGTTCCCACGCAAATCACCTGAGTGGATCCCAATGCCTATTTTCTTTCATGTAACAGGACTGGATGGCATCCAGATACCAGTAAAGAACCAGTTACTCATCTCATGAGTAGGTTACTTATTATAATCATCCATTGGGAAATTCTTTATCCTTAGAAATCGCTGATTGCTACTCTCTTAGTAATCACATCAAGTGCCATCTCATCTGCTTATGAAACTAAGAAAAATATTTTAATACTTTCAAAGAATATAGTATAAATATACTACTGACGACAGCACAGTCATGGATGTGGACTGTGGCACGGATCTCCTTGACCAAAGTCTCCTGCACGTACAATGCAGGGAAATATTTTCAGGGCATTAAAAAAAAAAGTTGTCAAGTCTTCAAACAAACTTTGTTTCCACGTCACAAAGCAGGAGTGGATGCCCTTGGGAAACGGGACTCTGCCATCCATTGAACTACTATTGACCCCCACAGCTCATGGGCTCAAAGTCAACACACACATTTAAGAAGACCCACTACTGCCCAGAGATGCCCTGAAATGTTCATGGCTGCATTTCTACGTGAGGGATTTCATTATCATGTAGGAAATAATTTCTGATTTCAATATCTCAAATCTCATCATCTGAAAGGATTGAGATAAAACACTTTCCTTAAAAAACATGTGTCTTGAAATTTCAGTTTTGCATAATATCTTCTCTCATCGCTCCAGTCTCCTCTGCTCACCATTCCAGTTGCAAGGCAAACTCTGAAATGGAAATACCATACAGTAGAACCTACCGCCGGGCAGGGGAAGGGGATGGGACTCACTGAGGGAGGAGGCTTCTGATCATTATGCAGTGAGTCTGTGCTAGAAGAGAAGACACAGGGCTGCAGACCTCCCTGGATTGGTAAAGGAACACCAGCAGAGAATGACTCTCCGTCACTGGGTATTTTGACACAGGAGGAAGAGGCAAAGATACTAAACAGGGGTGCCTGACACTGCTGCTCAGAACACCCAGCTTTAGGCAACATCAGTAGGATGTTGCTGGAAGTTCACTGCTGGAACGCAGCATCCTTGGAAAGTTCTGGAAAATGGAGTTACAATAGAGCTGTGATGATTCGATACACTAGTTCTTGTCAATCATGTTCTCTGCAAGTTGCAGTATGTTTTGCAAGCAAGTGCCTTTAACCACTGAGCCATCTCCCCAGCTCACGGCTGTGCTTTGAATTCACATCAAAGACAAGAATTCTTAACCCCATCAACTGGCAGACACAAGAATTTCAACTGCTTTGATAGGCCGACTCTGTAAGTAAATTACTATTAATTTCTGACTTTCCGACCTACTAGTCAACCAGAAACGCAGTCAGAATTGCTGATGGAATTACAGATCACAGGAGTCCCGCTAAAGCCTTTCTTGCTTTCATCCTCCAAGCACAGCAAGTTCATTTCAAATATAGTTTCTAAACATTACCTTTAAGAGGCAGCAAGTAATGATGGGAAATGACTGACGACTACTATGACTGATATAGCCGGCCCTCCCAGGTTCCGAAAGTCATATCCTGCCATAGAAAAGACACTGGATCTTTTACCTTGTGCTCAGGAGATGGGAAGAGAGATGTTGCTATCAAAACTGCAAAATGGGGCTGGGGAGGTGACTCAATGGATAAGGTGCTTGCCACAGAAATGTTAGCACCTGAGTTTGGATGCCCACAACCTACCTAAAGCCAAATGCTGAAGCCAAGCATCTGGAATCCCAGAGTGCCTGCAGCAAGAAGGGAGACAGAGACAGGAGAATCTCTCAGAAGCTCAAGGGCCAGTTTTCCAGGTGAACACAACTGTGAACAACAAGAGACCATGCCTCTGACAAGGTGGGGTCCCAGGACTGACATCCAAAATTGTCCTCCAACTTTCACAAGACAGTGTGGCACACATGTGTGATACTCACACACATGGACACACACACAGACACAAATCCAAAATTCACGAGTTTCAAGTTATAATCCATTTTTCCCTATCTCTAACAAGCTGGAATTATATTTAGACACTAATAAAGACTAATCCATTCATCTTAAGAACAGGTTAATTATTATAATATTCCATTAGGAAATTCTCTATTCTTAAAATCACTTATTGCTACTCTGTTAGTAATTACTTCAAGTGCCACCTCAACTGCTTATGAAGTTAAAAGAAATATTTTCATGATCCTTAAAGGATATAATAGAAATACACAAAAGAGGCGAGCTCCTCTCTTAGGAAGAAATAGATATTTTGGTCAATTAGCAGAAGTGCTTTGAATGCTATTAGAAATCCATTTAAAATCATGACCTGCAGCATGGGGAATTCCAACTATGCTTGCCAACCCTTTGTGGTAATATTCAAGGAAAGATAGCTGTATCTGAGGCAGGGACACAGCAGATCAAAACAGACTCATACGCACAACCCAGGAAGAGAAGTCCAGCAATCTGGCCATTCTTTGAATTCACAGCATTGATGAGCTATCATCATCATCATTCGTTAATAATAAGCTGAGCAGGAAACTGCCCAGTTGACTTTCAAGTGCAACGATTAGAATGGGAATAGTCAAGAATAAAGTGGGTACCTGAGAGTTTCATGAGGAGTTCAGAGGCGGCTTTGACTGACATGTCTCGCCTTAGCACGTTCGCTTTCCCATCCTGGGGTTTAAGGGTATCCTCAGCAATGTTGGGGGTCCCCACTTCAGGTTCTGGGCTGAACACATAGCTGGGCCGAGGCAAGGGGGTGTTTAGAGCTTCTTCTTCCTTGGGCTCCTCTTTCACTTTAAAATTAAGATTCATGGGCTCCTTCTGGTTTGCAGCTGTCAAATGAAAAAATAGAAGAAAAGGATTACATATATAAATATATATATATATATGTAATATATATGTATAAAAGGCCACGACCCCTAGGAGCCCCCATACTCAGTGAAGTATGGAAAATGAAATCAACTTGTGCTAATAGTCAGAGGAACCACAGTCTGACCAAAATAGTCTGAGCCCTGAGTGTATTGCTTTATTTTTATACACTGTCTTCCATGAGCTTTGGTCTCCGTTGGGTGTGGGCTTTGGAATATTTTGAACCTAGAGTATTTTAAGAAGAGCTGTCTCTATAAAGTGTTCAGGAATTTTCTCTTTGGTTTCCCTAAATGCCTTCCCAGGGTTCACAGCCACCTACCTGGCCTATTATCACTCTCCCCAGCTAATTCTCTTAGAAAATAACAGTTCAGGCGATTATTCTGCCATCAAATATTGATTAAAATCATGAGTTAGAGGCAATACCCAAAGCCAAACCCTGGGACGAGGGTGGAGAATCAGCCAATGACAAGAGCACAGAGCAGAAACTTACCACTCTCGCCTCATTACTGGTGGACATTCCTGACCCCACACAGTGGGTCACAAAGTTGCCACTGTGTTCCTGGTTACTGTGAATCAATCTGTGCCTAGAGCCCAAGTCCTCTTTACTTCCAAAATGGGCCTTTAGAACTTTTTTCTTTAATTGTGTGTGTGTGTGTGTGTGTGTGTGTGTGTGTGGTATGTCTGATGTATGTATATGTGTGTAGTACACACATGTGTGTTCACCCTTGTCCAGATGTATACACTCCTTGCAGAGGCCAGAGGAGGACATCAGATACCCTCTTCTGTCATTCTTCCATCTTTAAGCCTTGAGATGGGGTCTCTTACTAAATCTAGAACTCACTATTGTCCAACTAGATCCAGCACGCCTCAGCGATCCTCCTGTCTCTGTACCCCCAGAGTGCTGGGGTTACAGGTGTGTGCACCAACCCAGGGTTCTATGTGAGTGCCAAGGATCCAGGTTTATGTCCTCATGTTTTTGCAGTAAGTACTGTTCCCAGTAAGACATCTTCCCAGCCCTTCAGGTTGATTTTAAAGGAAAAAATATATATATTATATATTGTGGAACAATTTAGGGTTTACAGAATAGTTGTTAAGATAGTTCTAAGAGTTTCCATGCAGAATTCACCCAGCATTCCCTAGGATTAGCTTCTTCCCTAACCACAGTACATTTGCCAGAACTAAACAGGTCACATGGCTATGATCTAAACTCCAGATTTTATTCACATTTCCCCAGTTTTTCCACAAATGCCTTTTTTTTTCATTTTTAGCATGGTCAGTTGGTGTGGAGAATGTGGTCAGTGCAGGGTTAATGGGCCTGTAAGATGGATTGTGTGCCAGGTCATCCCCTTTTGCACACGGCAGGGGACAGGCCACCAGGAAAGGACAGCTTCCTCATCCATTCACCGCCACCACCTTCCTCCCACTCCCCCCACCCCCATAGAATAATATGCAGCATGAACTGTGGCCTGGCTGGACTGCCTATTTGTCTTTTGAGAAAGATGGTGTGTGTGTGTTCTTGTGAGGGTGTACATACCTATGTGGTATGTAGATATGTGGATATCTGTGTCCATGTTCTTGTGTGTGGAGGCCAGAGGAAGACTCAGGATGTCCTCTCCTCCTGCTCTGACATTGACCTAGTCTTGCACTGAACTTAGAACTCCCCATGCTTCAGTTAGACTGGCTGACCAGGTGCCCTTGCGATCCTCTTGTCTCCACCCCCCAGAGAAAAAGGATCTTCTGCCTGTGAAGAATTCCTAATACCCATCATCGAGTGAGTCTCACCTCTTCCATCTTAATAAACAAGAGGAGGAAAATGAGTCCCTGAAGTGAGCATTGTGTGTCCCAGCCCAATACACAGCCCCGAGTCTCTTTTTCTATCTCACAACCCTCTAAGCGAGGGGTTGCTGGTTCACAGGGTGTGGAGCATTTTGCAGGTCCCAGTACTGCGATGAGGACCAACTTGATCTTCGCCACTTGTCCAGTGACATCTACCCTAACATCTGGTTCAAAATTGTGCTTCCCATTCCACCAGACACCCAATCCACCTTATTCAGCTCTGATCTTTTTTTAAAAAATATTTTATTTATTTATTTTCAAGGAGAGAGAGAGAGAGAGAGAGAGAGAGAGAGAGAGAGAGAGAGAGAAACAGGGCCACCGCCTTGTGAGTCTGGCTTATGTGGGTCCTGGGGAATTGAACCGGGGTCCTCAGGCACTGGAGCCAAGTGCCTTAACTGCTGAGCCATCTCTCCAGCCCTGCTCTGATCTTTTCACCCTCTAAAATACTTACCTCCTGGTAACAAAATTCTAGTATTCGCCCAGATTCATATGTTGAACCTCTAATCTTTCAATGTGACTATGTGCTGGAGACTTTAAAATGAGGTAAGTAAAGCTTCATGAGGTATAAGGGGAGGGCCCTAATCCAATGCCAATGGCTCTTTGTAAGAAACATCCTGGCTTCCTTTTCTTCTCACAGATACCAGGAGGAAAGACCACGGGAGGATACAGTGAGAAGGAGGCCATCTGCAGTCCACAAAGTGAAGAGAAATAAGCCTACTGAAAGCTGTCAGCCTCCAAAACTGTAAGAAGACCTTTCTGTGGTTGAAGGCACCCAACATGTCATACTTTGTGATAACTCCTTTACAGACTAACCACATAATGTTTTTCAGTTGATTATGTTGGACCTCTGTCTTCTGTCCCCCAACTTAAAGTCCGCTTCACGAAGGCATTGACCTTGGTTTTAAGGCGTGTCAAGGGCACAGAACAGTGTCTGATACACCACAGGGCCACAACACGGATTTGTTGACTGATAGAATACACTGGTTTCAAAGTTAATATCTCATGGTGTTCTAGTAGTACCTGTAGTTAACAAAACCCAAGAACTCCAAACTGCCCCACCAGAAGCCCTCGAAATGCTATGCTTGGGCTTACATGGCACTTGAGAACAGAGCTTCACGGTGACGTTTTTGCTACTGATCTGGGCCACAGTGCTTACTGACATATCTTTAAATAAATAAGCTCGTGGACTCTAAAGTCACTAAGAGAAGAGTCCAGAAAACTGCAAGAAAATCAAGTAAAACCTAGCCCTTTGGGGACAATGCTATCCAAACCTAAGCCAAAGGGAATGATGACTGTCTCTGGAACAATCTTTAAATATGTTTCCTACTATATGCAGGAAGATGGCTCCTAAAACAACTCTGTTCACTTAGCCTGACTCTCCCCTTCACACCTTCTAACACCTCCCCGGGGGTTTGCTGGTAGCTTCCTCACACTTTCTTTCTCTATGCCTTCCTCCCCTAACTTCTGCAAAACTCTTTCCCAAGAGCATCCAACTCAGGAAGCGCAATCAGCATGTGTTTGTTACGCGTGGGCCTCTTGATGCACTGGAAAGCAAGAATTTGGAGTGAATGGTTATGAATTTGGAATTTGGTATCTTTTCTTTAGGAGCTTTTTTAGCATTCGAAGACGAGACTCAAGAAGATAAAATACTGAGGCAAATCCCACGTCCAGAGAGGGCAACCACATCAAGCAGATACTCAACGAACATGGGAGTGCCTTTCAGAAGCATGTCAGGCACATGGCACGTGAGACTCGAGAAGAAAAGAGATAGTTAATATTTAACATTTCCAGAATAGCCTGGACGTAAGGCCTACATTCAGAAAACAACAGGGAAGCTACACCTTCTTGGTTTTCAGACTGGATCTAGAATGGCATAGCATTGTAAAAACACAAACCCAGTAAACACTCACGTGCCCATGTTTTCATTTCCCAAACATTCAAGTCTAATTACAAGATGTAAAAATAAAAGAATGAAGCCCAGCCTGCTTACTTTCAATTACTAGAGGTCTTTTCATTGAGAATAGTACAGCATGTCTGTATTTTATAACTAATATGATTGAGTAATTGCCATCTTCTAAAAATCATCCTACTTTTAAAAACCTACAAGTGCATAGAAAAGTGGAATTAAAGATGTTTTCCCTTTGGGAGAGGAAATAATCATTAAGAGAAAATGTACGATTAATTGCAAAGTCTTTGCTTCACTATCACTCATACAGAAATACTTGTGCACATACTGAACTCAGCTGGAAAGGGCTTTCCACGGCACCTACCCTGACTTCTCTTTATGTGTCATAAAGTTTCCAGATACTCCGATCTTAATGCCATGAGGCAGCCCCACTAATCAAGACGTTCCACCTCTTACTGTTTATTCCAAACATGTTGGGAGCTGAGCCACTCTGATTATAAATCATGTAGATCTGCAAGGTCTAAGGGATGGAGTGGGCTGTCGTCAAAAGAAACCAGATCAGCTTCTATGAGGTTGTGTCACCAATTCAAGATAAAGACCAATGGGGGAAGGCCAGAGACAAAATGATTCCAACTGTTCAATTCTAAACAGAAGGCGTCCATGAGGTGTTGAAGAATCGCCTCTGTATACAAGTCACGGTCAGGTCAATGGAAATACCTTCTAAGCTTCCTCTTCCCAAAGGAAAGTTCCATATAACTTCCTTAGAGACCATCCTGTGGTTTAATAATGCTTGCAACTAGCATTTGAACACTTACACGGGGACCGACCTTCTTCAGCCACAGAATGAGGGGGTGTGTGAATATTTCATATTTCACAGGTGAGGAAACTAATGTCCCCAGAAGTTAACACCACCCCCTCCCCTCCTGAATCACAGAGCTAAAACATGGACATGCCAGGCTTCAGAGCTTCTGGCTGAAAATGTCATCCTTACCTGCCTCTCCAAGACACCTGGATACCTTGAAGGAAAAGACACTGCACTAAACACTGCACCATGGGCCTCGGAACATAGTGAGCGGGGCAAAGGAAGGGCAGCTAACGACAAGGGGACAGATGGTTGTCATCGGTTTCCTGGTAGGAAGGAGTCCTGTGGAGATTTCACTGAGAGGACAAAAGAGATGGAAGTGACCACAAAGTCGATGCTTCTGACTTAGGATGTGGGTCTCCTTTGTTGAAAGAAAATGACATTCGTGTGATGGAGCTCTGAGATGAGAGCCTGGCAATTTAGTAAATGTTGAGTTGCTCTGTAAAAAGTAAAGGCCACTGGGGATTATATCTACTATGTCTTCCAAAAAACAAAACAAACAAACAAACAAAAAACCCACAGGTAGACCTGGAAAGGGAATTTCAAATCGATAATCTGCAGTTTTCCAAGGAATCCTAGAATTTGCTACAGGAGTTCCAACAAATGTCTGTTTCAAATTTAAGTTGTTAGAAATTATGTCTGAATTAATTTAACATTGAATTTTATAATGTACATCCTCAGCAGGATTATACGTAAAATATCAAATCGCTGGAGATCTTGATGTGTTAACTAAGGCAAGGAGTTCATCCAGCAGCCTCTGCCTTGCAGTTTCCTCTGCCTTCACAGTGTTACACTTCCAGCGACGTGTCAGGACTCAGAAAGTGGGCTCACTTTGAACGGTTTTGCTAACATCTAGACTTGGGTGTGCATGCCCCTGTTACAGAACCACTGGAGCCTGTAAGAAGGCCTTAAATCAGTTTCTGAATCTCAGTACCATTGCGACTGGACTGGATAGTTGGCAGGAGGAGAAGGGGCTGTCCTGTCCTCAGACATTGCAGGATATTAACCTGCATCCCTAGCCTCCACTCATGAGGTGCCAGAAGCCCCCAACCAGCTGTGGAAACAAAAAAAATTCTATAGATATTCCCAGCTGTCCCCTGGATGCACCTGCCTTTAATTAGATGCTATGGTGGGTTCTAGAAGATTCATTCTGGTTCAACTTCTGATTATAGCTAACAGACAAAATAAGACAGACAGACAGACAGACAGATATATAGATGTAATACTTACGGAGCACGTAATCCAGGCCAAAAAATACTTCACGGAGACTGTTCCCTGGATTATCTGAGCCCCTTCCCAGCCCTTTGAGGCAGATCCTTGAGCTAAACCCACATTGCAGATGAGAAATCTAAGATCTAAAGTGATTCAAAACATTTCCCAAGTAACTGCTGAACAACAACCAAGTAGTTCATCTACAATCATAGGTGGCTTCTGCTCGGGTTATCACCTGTGTATGTCGCTTTCATGACCCGTATTATAAGGAATGACGGAAGCTGTCAGCAAAGGAGCAGACACTTTATATTAGTATATTTCTCTTTCATGTTTTGAAATAAATCTAGTTAAAGGAACCCCAAGTTTACAAGAAAATTTGTTAAAAAATCTATTCCCATTTTCTATAACTTCCCTGCATGAAGCAGTATTTTGTTTTTACTTCTTTTTGTTTTTGAGACAAGGTCTCACTATTCAGCCCAGGTTGGCCTTGAACAAGCTCCCCCTGTCTCAGACTCCCAAGTAGAGAGACTACAGATATGAGCTGTCACCACACACAACAAGAAGCAGTATTTTTTGAAGCTCTGACTGTCAAAATAAATTTAGAAATATAACAAACATTACATTACTATAAAGTACATGTCTCATAATACCAGAATAAGTTTTTAGCTAAATGTTATGATTTTTTACATAAATAAATGTAAACTTGGAAAATAGTTATACTTAAATACACCACTTCTATCTCACATGTTGCGACTACACTTAAGACTTTGAAAAAATAAATTCAGTGTTTAAAAGACAAAAAAAACTATTACAGTTTTTACCCCCGTATTTTACAATAAGAAAACATAATCTCAGAAAGTAATACTTTTTTTAAAATTCCAGTTATTACTAACACAATCAGAGTCGTGGCTCAGTTCTGTAAATGACAAGACTATACCTCCATATCTATCCAAACTGACCTAGAATGTTATGTCAGTATATATGAATAGGCTGTAGATTTGAGATTTTTCAACAATTTATTAGCTTTAAGTGGAAAAAAATCATTAAAAGGCCATGATTAAATTAAGTAATAATGAATAGCAGTTGAACATTACTTAAATCTTAAGCATCCTATAGGCAAATGGAACACATAGAACATGAGCTAAATATTGTCGAATCTTACTCTTTAATTTGTCGTCTATGTTTTATGATGAGTGCTTAGTGAAACTGTAACCATCTCATATTTCTCAGGAATCCTTGCCTGGGTTTATCCTTGACCACATGTTGGGACCTACAGGCCCAAACCGAGTCTTCAAAGGTCCCCAATGATAGTTACAATCACGGCCACAGAGAGAAAAGGGTTTAGAAAACAATTAAGGCACTGCAAGAACTTTAAAATGCATAATAAACTTTTCTCCACAAACCAAACTATTAAAACCCACACATGAAGTCAGGCATTTATATTATTTTTTACATTATATTTATATGACACCTGTCATATAAAAATTCAGAAAGTGTAGGCAGGAGGATTAGTTAGGAGTTCAAGATTATCCTCAGGTACCTAGAGATATCGAGGCCAGCCTGGGCTATAAAAGACCATATATATATATATATATATATATATATATATATATATATATATATATATAAAATTCATTTGTAAGCAGAGAGAGATAAAGAGAAGAGACACAGAGAGAATGGGCACGCCAGGGCCTCCAGCCACTGCAAACGAACTCCAGGTGCATGCACCCCTTTGTGCATCTACCTTTACGTGGGCTCTAGGGAATTGAACCCAGGTGGTCAGGCTTTGCAAGTAAGCGCCTTAACCACTGAGCCATCTCTCCAGCCTGAAATCCTATCTTAAACCAAACAAAATGGCACACAACAAGAAACCATGCATCATGAGCAAAAAAGACCACCTGCAGTAATCCACTTAACAGACAGGATATCTCCCTGTTAACAGCAGGAAGGATGAATTCTGGAAAGCCACTGAAGCCTGAAGTAAATGGGAAAGAAAGCTGCACTTTAAACCCATGCTATTCACACATTCAAAGAAAAGACTCATTGGCCTGGAGACTAGGGGGCAACATCCTTCCAGAGAGGTGAGTTGCTGACTGCCTACTCGCAAAGACACCTCTTCCTTCCTGTTCCACTTGCCCCGTTTTCAATTAATCTGCTGGCATTTGGTTCCTAGATGAGCGTGTAAATGGTTCCTGACACTGTTGATCATCAGGAGGGGCTGAGGAATTGTGGGTTGTGGTGGAGGCCAAAATGATCAATGACTCCCTCCCCAAATGCCCAGCTCCTCCCAAGAGAAGGAAGGGAGAAGGAACTCCATGGTTTAAGTGATCAGACCCTGGGAACAACAGGAGAGAAGGCAAGGAGGAAACTAGGGGGTGGTTGTCTTCAAGCTGTTGATACCTGCCTACATTCCCCTCCCTCCACCCCTACCCATGCCCCAGAGCAGTGGGGAGCTGGCTACTCTGTAGAAAGAGCCAGCTGCGTGCACAGCCTGAAACAGAAGGTTCAGAGCACAATCCATCTTGCTTCAGGGACTGGGCTGGGATTGGGGAGGGGGTCCTGCATGGAGGAAGCTGAAGAGGGGAGATATTTAGGTGTGAGGTGAAGGTTACTCATTAGAAGAGGGTCTGCAGATGCATTTTTTTTCTTTTTTTAGCTACATTTTAATAGTTTATTTAATGAGCATTTTTGATTATTCATATGTGTGTATGTATGTTTGTGTTTCCACCTCTCATCTGGCTGTAATGTTAGCATTCTGGGATTGCAGAAGCCCATCACGATTTCTGGCATCTTACATGATGTGTGGGGATCGAACTCAGGTTCAGCCTGAGCAGCTAGCACTTTATCCTCTCCCCAGCCCTCTGCGGATGCATTTTGAAGACACACAATACACACACACACACACACACACACACACACACACACACACACACACACACAGAGTAACCAGATCAGTGACAAAAGCACATGCATTAGAAATGATGCCATGATTTGAAGCCAAGGAAAATAAACAGTGAAGCAGACGGAGGTCAAAAGACAGTTCGCTCAACTGAGAAATAAAAATTAGGTAATAGCTAATTAAGTGGTCACGAGCCAAGCCTTTGAAATGAGGCCGGGCTGAATCTTTGGTCCGTTTCTTGCAGCTGAAGCCTGCGAGTCTCAGCTTCCTCATCTATAGAGTAGGTTTGCTATCACTGACCCGCTCCTGCTGCTGCGGTGAGGGTTAAGGGAGAGATCGCATGACGCACTTGGCACAGTGCCTGCTTCTACAAACACTCTGATTAATGATCACTCTTAGAACAGTGGTAGAAGTGGCCACAATAACAACGGGGGTAAACAGAAGAAAACACACTTCTATGAGAAGGAAGAGGGTTTAACTTCAGTTTTATAGACACAATTGACTTTGATGAATTTTCCCAAGAGTCTATCGAGATCAAAGATAAATAAATAAATTAGAAGCTGGGGAGATGTCTCAGCAGGTAAAATGCTGCCTTGAAAGTTTAAGGACCTGAACTCAGACCCCTAGAAGCCATGTAAAAGTTCTGGATGTGGTGGCACATGTCTGTAATCCCAGTGCTGGGGAGGCAGAGACAGAGAATCCCCTGGGGCTCAATGGCTAGCTACTTTAGCTGAATCTGCCTCTGGCTTCTCCATGCACACATGTGCATCCACACCCACACATACGAGCATGCATACGCACACTCGCATACACTACACCCAACTGCACATGCAAGAAACGATCATTACTCTACAAGCGCAGCAGAGTGAGGAAAGAAATTCTAGATTCTCATGTTTTATCACAAGCCCTGGATTCCTCACCTGCCTGCTGTTATGATATAACCTATTTGGAAATCCATGGAACACTGTGAAGCCTACATAAATGCAAGCTGTGTGTAGAAACGTACAAAGGTAATACACTTGCCAGGGCTGCAAGTGTGGCGAGGTGCTCAGGAACTTACCAAGCATTGGGAAAGCTCTCAGCTCCGTCCCCCATCACTACCACCAATAAAAAGAAAAATAAATAGTGCAACTTCCAAGACGTCTACCGTATATGACACTGAGAGGAAGGCTCCATGCTGGCTAATTGTAGAACACACGAGAAGGGTAGAGAACAGCAGAGCCCTTTGCTCTACTTAGCTGACCCCTTATCTTGTAACTTGGGGTACAGGCAGCCTGGGACAGGCAAGGCTAGATGCACACTGCCCCGATTAGAATCCCAGGCTGGTCACTTATTAGCTGTGTAAACATGGGCATGATCTTGAACCTCTGTGTTTCTTATCGATAAAATGGAAATGGATATAGTAACTCAATGGATATAGCAACCTATGAGGTTGTTATGAGGTTCAAAGATGTGAAGCAGGCTAAACCTGATGGAAACTGCAAATAAGAGCAATGAGTAAATATCACCAAGTCCCCATCTATGCAAGTTTCAACATGTGTGTCTAGAACTCCAGGCCCCATTTCCTTATATAAGACCACCCTCGACTGAGAGCCGTCTCACTGAGTAGCAAGTCAAGAAAAACAAGAGCCACACTTTCCTTCACATACGTATCGCCAAGTGCAATAAAACCTGGTGTTTCAAAAAATGAAGCTCAGACTCTGTGCACAGACAAGCACCCCTCATGTGGTGACTCACATGAGAAGTTGAGTCACATGGCTGGGATTGCCCATCTCCAGAACTCACAGAACAGCCAAACTCAAGATGCAAAGGAAGCTGTCACACAAACCAATGTGGAACAGTGAGCTCCAGCACAGGGATGGATGCAGGAGCCCCCAGCTACCATCCCGGGAGGTGGATGGTACAAGGCTGGCATTTACACAGAAGAAAGTCCAGCTGTCAAGATGCATCTGAGAAGGCCACTCACAGCCACCAGGCAAAGGGGATGACTTGGTGCACTGGGCATCTTGAATTACCCTCCTCCAGAAGAGGACCTGCCTTGTATGCATCAGCCTGACTGTAACTCCCATGCATTAAATCATGTGCACAAGGGGGACACCATAGCACAAATGCCTCATACATAACACGACACCCCACTTTAGCCAAAACCATTCCCTTATGCATGAAAACCCTTGCGAGTTGATGGCCACTAATAAACCAGCAACGACTGAGCATGCACACACTTATCCACAAACTCTCTATGAGGCCAAAAGTAAGTAGCTACTTTGAAAGGTCCATCTTTCCTAGTTAAAATTATTTTGGTGTTGATTTTCTGAAATTAATATGATGTGGGAGACGGTACAATTTTTTTTTTGTCGGTTTCCAAATTAAAAATAGTTGCAATGACTTATATATTTTATTTTGGAAAAACCAGAGACAAAAAGATATTCCTTGCCAACAAAGTGAAATGCCAAGTTTCTGTCAACTGCCTGGTTATAATTTGGAGAGTTAGAATTAAATTTTATAACTTGAAAAGTGTAGTCTGGAGCAAGAGGAATGACGGATAGCTGGATAGCCGCTGAGGGCTTATGATGGTGTTCTCGGCTCCAGGATGCTTGAACTTGAGTCTTGGGATTTCTGAACTGGATGTCATGAGGCTGCACAAGGAAAACCATGCAGCTGAATGACCATGACTCACGCAAGCCTCCCCTTCAAATCAACCTTGACCTACAATGAAATGTCTCAGACCCAGTTCACACCACTATGCCCTTTTTCATGGACGGAGCAGAGCCTAAGGGAGGAGAGAAATGTACTCAGAACATCCATAGTTGTATGGAAACAATACTTACTCCAAAACAATGTACCCGGCTGTGGTGGCGTAAACCTTTCAGCACTTGGGAGCTAGGAGGCCAGCCTGAGACTACCTAGTGAGTTTCAGAGCAGCCTGGGATACAGCCAGACCTTACAAAGAAAAATAAAATGAAACAAGAAAAAGAAAAACAAACACTAGCAGATACTAAGTTTTCATTGTTTTTTGTTTGAGACCGGGTTTCATGTATCCAGGTTCGTCTTTACCTTGCTATGTAGCCAAGGATGACCTTGAACTTCCTCCTGCCTCCACCCTCCCATTGCTGGGCTGATAATAGGCTTGTATCACCAGACCTGGCTTATGCATTGCTAGGTATCCAACCTCATACACTCTACCAAATGAACTAGATCCACTGCCAAGTTTATATTTCACATCAGCTGGCCTTAATCCTGACTGCCTGGTAGAGTCACCTGAGGATTGCAGAGAAAATACCATCGTCTGGGGCCTATCCCAGACCAATTAATTAAATGATAATTTCTGGGCCCTGGCATTTTACAAAACCTCCCCAGGTAAGTCTAACGTGCAGTGGAGGTTAACAAGGGCTGCTGGCTATGGAAAACAGGCCCAGGATCCTCGGGAATAGAGGCTTCCCATGGCTGGCTGAGCTCCACTCCCTGGAACACCCCAGTCATGTGACCTTGGATGGTCACCCTGTCAGGCAATGATTTGCATAAGTCTTAGAACTTCCAAGAAAGAACTGCGTAAACAGCAGGATTCCCTCCTCCGAAGGCCTGCCTCCTAGCTCCAAACCTGAGCAAAGTCTGTACAGTTCTCCCCCCTCAACCCAGAGAGCCAGCATTTGGGGCTGCCCCATGCTCTTCCCTGGATCAGATGCTGAGCCTGGGATACCTGGGGGGGAGTTGTTTGTTTGTTTTGTTTTTTCAAGTTAGGGCCTCACTCTAGCCCAGGCTGACCTGGAATTCACTATTTTGTCTCAGGGTGGCCTTAAACACAGAGCGATTCTCCTACCTCTGCCTCCCAAATGCTGGGATTAAAGATGTGCACCACCACACCAGGCTGGATACCTGGTTTTAAGAAGCAATACCCCAAAGGATCAAGAAATATGAAGTGTGGTTTCAGTGGTTCAGAGATAAAGAGTTTTATTTCATGGGCATGTAACCAGGAAACCTCCAAGTGGTGGGGAGCAAGGGAAGAGAACTTACAGAGCATTTAAAACAGCACTGCACCCAGCGATTTCAAACCTCAGTGGGTTCCATTCAGTCATCTTTGTGCTGAGTTTTAATCAAAGCAGCAAGAACGGCTCCCCTTAATAACCAGGCAAAAAAGCATTGACTGTTTTTTTTCCTCCCTCTCTCTCTCTCTCTCTTGGAAACAAGTAGGTGTCTACACACTTGAATTTGTCACTGTGCTGCAGAGACTGTGATCTAGCTGGCACAGAGACTCTCAGACTCGGTGCCCACAAACAGCTGCACCCTATCGTAGCAGCAGGTGCACGGACAGAGCCCTGTGAAAAAAATTCCAGGCAAGAACAATGTCTCTGTTATGACACCAAGGGACAGGGCCTGGGGCTAACTTACTAGTTCACTCCATTGGAAGACAGGAAGAACTAGAAACTCCGAAAGAGATCCCCTGGGACTTGGCCTTTTGGCCTCAGAATGGTATCTACAGAGAGAGAGCCTGGTAGCGCACACAGTGACTGTGGGTAACTGTGTGTGGTAGGGTTAGTGAGGATGGGGGGATCCTTGCAGAAAATGGGTTCCTTGTCTTTTAGAGTATCACCTCCTCCTGTGGGCTGCATTGCCACAGTCCCCAAGTTTACATTTCTATCCAAATATGCACACACACACACACAAAAATTACCGATGCATCTCACTCCCTGGTGACTTTATAACAGGTTGCTAGGTAACAGTGCATACAAGTCAGGTTTCAGGACCTCTAGTAAGCCACCATAAAATAGCTGCATGGGCCTTTTGCATAAAGAGCGTGCCTTTGCTATCTGTTTTCCTGTGCCATTGATCAGTCGGTAAATATTCCCATTGCCAAACCATAAACAACTCCCCATCAATAACCGACTCACAAAACAGATCACAATATATAAGGCTTTGGAGTGCTTCGCCCCAACCTATGAACCTTTTCTTCTCCCTCTGTCTCTGCTGTTTGCGACACTGGCTCTAAGCAGTGGCAAGCACTTCTCTTATTAAGCTCCCTGAGAAGGGTTGGAGCTAATCACAGCCTGATGGGGGAGGGGGGACACTCAGAGCTCAGCCCAGCAGGAACCCTGTATCAGCCTACCCCCTCCCCATCCTTCAGGTCTATAAAAGAAATCCCGGAGTCATAGAAGGAAGGGAAGAGCACCTTACTCAGAGCTATGCACACCCATTCAGTTTGCGCCTGTCTGTTAAGTGTGGAAACGTCCATCGTGATAAACGATGCTAAATGAATCCATCCTTTCACACCCTCTCTTTGGAACTGTGGCACAAAGAGCCCAGAAAAGAAGCTCCTTCTGCTCTCACAGCACAGGTAGGTGGAGAAGGTAGAAAGGGACCCACTCTCTGCCGGTGACATCTTACAGGATCAGCGTGGTCAAAAGGAAGCAAGCATTTCCCCCATATTAAAAAAAAATCAAATAAAAATCTCAGAGTGTATAAAGTCACATTTTCCCTGATTCTGGGATAGAAGGAGGAGAGGGCAAGAAGATGATGAGTGGGGACCCCCACAGCTTTTCACGTCTTCGTCAGATGCAATGACATGACTGGCTTTACCTACTGCCCTGTTGGCGTCACGCCTCCCTCCCTGTGGCTACCCCCCTGCTCCTTCAGCCTGCATTCTTCCTGCTTATGTCTCCCACCACTGAGGGGCAAAGATCTGGGGTGAGGGAAGACATTCCGAAAGACCCCACTGAGATGTCAGCAAGCAAAGGGACTTCAGAGTGAAGCTGAGCCTCTCATTCACCTGGCAATGACATTTAGTGAAATGCGACTCACAGTCCATTTAAAGGAAGGCGGTGGCCAATTATTCTCCATTTAAAGGGTATTGTCAATCTCCAGAGAGCTGAAGTGGCATTTGGGAATCATCAGGGGATGGCCACATTCACTGACAGACAGAACTGATTCTCAACCGACCTTTCCCCACCTTCTACAGCGCCTTTAAATTTTAAACTCAGATTTTTTTTTTTTAAATGTAATGAATAACAGCCAGCCCCACAACATGTCTTACTGCTCCAAAAGAGTCAGAAAAAAAAAATCTCTACACTCCACTTAAACATCACTAATGCATCAAAGACATTGAAAAGAAACACACACACACACACACACACACACACACACACACACACGTATACTCTGATGACGGCAAACAACCAATGTGCATTAGTAAAAATACATTTTTATAATTTATACATTATCTTCTCTTTAAAGAGTTTTTAGGACCGCTGGAAAAGAACATATAAAAACTTGTCTTAAATTATGCTTTATAGGAGATGCCTGGAATAATCAAACTCACAAGAGACAGAAAGCAGTGGTTAGTAAGGGCAGAGAGGAGGGGGAGTGGAAACCTAAATGTTTAATGGGGACAGTCTGGGAACATGGAAAGTTCTAGAGATGGATGGATGGGTGGTAGTGATGGTTACATAGCAATGTAAATATATAATGCCACTGGTATGGTTGGAATGGTATATGTTAGGTATGTCTGAATGCCACTAAAAAATCCTTCAGAAATTCGTAATAATACTCTTTAACATTTCAAGTAACTCCTCATTGCATGTTTTGTATGTCCCTTAAAATGCATTGAAATTAAAACAGTAAAGACCCTGGTTAATGAAAAATGAGAAATTCCATATACAAGTACTTCAAAGAAAACCAATGTCAGAGACAAGTTAACTAGGACCCAAGGTGACAGGAAGCAAAGGGCATACGCCTCTGACCTTTCCCTCACAAGAACCCCAAAATGGAGGGAGGGGGCGAGAAACCATCCAAATTGTTTTGGGACCCCAGCAAAAGCAGTACCTACTTCCAAAGGCATTCCAAAAGAAATGAAAGAAAAAAGGAAAGAAAGTCAAGGAGAAAGTTGGTCAAAGTGCAGAGTACTAGACTTCAAGGGACCTTGAGACTAGTCCTACCAGCTTGTTGTACTGCTGAGAAGAGAGAGGAAGAGGAAGCGAGGGAGAGAGGGAAGGAGGGAGGGCGAGAGAGAAAGAGAGGAGGAGAGGAGAAAGGAGAAACACAACCCTATTCATGTACCTGACAGCTTCATGAGAAAATCGGACGCCATCTTAACAGAGATGTCCTGGCTGAACAATGCTGCCGCACTGTTGGCCACATACTCGGAGGGGTCTTTCGGCTTTGTGTGGTTGGCGGGCCTGTCGACAGCATTCAGGGTAAAGGAGGTAGGCAAGCCGTTATCTTCCTTGGGTTCCTCCTTCACCAGCAAAGGTGCGACGCCAGCCCCACCCTGGCTAGTCCTCTCTGGAGTGTTAGACGTCATCATGGTCCCCACTAGCTCTGCCCCTCCTCCTTCCCTTTGTTGCCCCAGGCAGCCACTGTCACTGAGGTGGGGAGATCCCTTGACATCTGGGTCTAGGATCTCCTCCTTCACCTTGGCCTCTGTCCTCAGGAAGTGCTGATGACAACGCATGTGCAGTTTCAGGCTGAAGTGGCGTGAGGAAGTGAAAGGGCACAGCTGGCACTGAAAGGTCTCTCCCCGGTCCTGATGCTGATGAACCTGGCGGAGAAGCAAGGAGAGTGAGCCAGCCACCATGCACTTGCGGCAAATGCCTTCCATTCATCAACATTCCCCTTATATGCACATCAGCCCTTTGTTACTGTAATCAAGATATCCCTAAACACAAAGTGGGTCCACAGAGGTTAAGAATCCATCGTGATGGCTCAACGGTTAAGGCACTTGCCTGCAGAGCCTAACGACCCATGTTCAATTCCCCAGTACCATGTAAAGCCAGATACAAAGTGGTGCATGTATCTAGATTCTGTTTGCAGCAGCTGAAGGCCCTGGCATGCCCACTCTCTGTCTCTGTTCTATCTCTCTCTCTGCTTGCAAATAAATATATTAAAATTTTAAAAAGAATTCATCGTAATTGACAGGCTCACAATGGAGGATGGTATCTGTCAATGGATGCTGTCTTGGATTGACACTTCCTGTTAGTCTACTCATCAGATCTCACTTGTTATCACCAGAGAAAATATGGTAAACCCAACACAATGTGAACCTCTATAATTACTGGTTAGAGATCAAAAGACATAGCACCTTTCAGGTAGCTGTCCTAACAAGAATCCTTTGTAGGTATCCAATGATGGCCACCCACAGAATGAGCTGTTTTGCCAACATAATTTCACTTTCACAAAATGCTCCTGTTAGATAATTAAGAAGGTAACAGAAAATCTCCTCTCCAGGGTATTCCTGCTTCACAGACAGGGAAACTGAGGCTCCCGGCAAAGTGGAATGATCAGTTACTTATGAAAAAAGAAAGCAGGAAGAAAAAAAAACCCCACCAAGGTCTGATTCTCACCAAGCACTCTGAGCAAGAGGAGAAACCAAGTTTTCCAAACGTGGCTGCAATATCACTCTCCAGAGTATGACATCTACAGGGAAGAATGCAGACTTTTAAATCCCACCTCTGCCTTGCCCACACCCGATACCTGTAAAAATGGTGAGAAACTTATTTTTTTTTTTCTTTCCTGTCACTACCGGATTTAGTGTCTGAAAAAGTGAGGAAAGCATGGCTCTGGCCCGAGCCAGACTTGGAGCTGGCAGGTGTTCATCAACTTGTAACTTTCCCGTTCATCTCTGCCAACGTGCTTTAGGACTGACCTGCTATATCCTGCTATTCCAGACCTGGCCCTCTCTGGAGGAGAAACTGCCAATTGTGGAGATTTGCGCCAAATGATTTAGGGAATCGTGTGATCGGGACAAATGAGAATGGAAGTCAGGCATTGGAAACAACATTGACCGTGCGTCGGTCAGGGGGTGACCTGAGTGGGATTTGAACCAAGGTCCCATCAAGGTTGAAGGCTCATCTGTACCACCTGGCCCCTCTGCTTGGGCCTCTTGCTTTCCAAGAGAGCAAGTTTTACTACAGCTGTTTATGCCTTCTGAATGTGATCCAAAAGCATTCCTCACCAGCCAAAACACACTTTTAAATAATGTTAAGTGACCAACAAAAGCAAAGAAATTAAAAGTTAATCGTAAGATCCTGTTGCCACAGCACCCCACTGTGGCTTCCTGAAATAAACTACAGAAGAGATTCTGAGCCCCCCCCAAAGCCTGAGTTTCTTTACAGAAATAACCACAGATTCTTGCTCATTAAAAGGTGTCCCCTGAACCCCAACAGAAGGCCAGGAGGGGGTTGGACCAAGCTGGTCTGGTCCCTGGCTATCTGTCATATGGCCCCTTTCTGTTGTTTTGCCACAGTAAGATCTCACTAGTCGCTGTCCTTTCACTGGCTTTCTCACAGAAGCCAGAACTTTCCCACCTGCTTGTCATCCCTGATTGACACAGGAGGAAGTACCTAGGAGCCGAAGGTCACAGCCTTGCTGGCTCATGCCAGGTGCTGCCAGAGCCATGCATGTCCAGAGCCAGATGGTAAAGATCACGGGGAAGAAAGCTTCCGTGTCCCTGAACACAGGCAGCTTCCATTTCAGAAGCGTCCTTACAACGACTGACCCTGGAGAGGTGCTAATCCAAGAACAGAAACTTCCAGGGCAGCTTCGGAAGAAGGGGCAAGGACAGAGCAAGAGCCCAGGTTCCAAGATGGAAGGAAGCCCGTCATTGAAAAAGAGTTTGTGTGCAAGTGTTTTCCTGTGGTTTCTTGTCTACCGGATCCTGGCCTTGCTATGGATCTGATGGTGCAAGTTCCAAGGACAAACAGCACCGGGCTGGAGAGATGGCTCGGGGATTAAAGGCATGCCAACCCTGGTTCGATTCCCCAGTAACCATGGACAAAGTGGTACATATGAATGAAGCTTTGTTGCAGTGGCAGGAACCCTGGTCTACCCATCCTCTGTCTCTCTCAAATAGGCAAATAAATAAAGAGATTTAAAAAAAAAAAAACCAGGATTGAGTTGACTTTTGCTATTTAACTCCATCCTCCCCCAGGACTGTAAGCGCACCCTATTCTGTGGTGGAAGCTTATCCCTCCTGTCCTGGACAGAGGAGTACTCTTCTGTTATAATTTTTATTCACATTAGCCTAACATTTGTGTTTGAAGTCCCTCTTGATCTGCTAATGGGAAGAAATGCATGCTTTGCTCCCCAGTCCCACTGAGTCTCTGGTATCAGGTGATGTGAAGCGAGACCACCCTGAGGTAGCTGTAAGGTCCTTGGGTTGAGGTATTTCAAGAGCTTAAAGAAACTGTGGGAATCATCTACTTAACCCCCTTAGGGGCCCAGGTCAGGCAAGTGAAGGTGTCCCCTGCTCTAATGGCAGACCAAGGAGGGGAAGAACTCAGCTGGGGTTTCTTGCCTAGTTTCTGCCCATGACTTCATTGGCGTTATCTTTGCAGCCTTCCTTGTCTCTTTCTGCTCAGTGTTAGCTTGTGAATCTCACATATAATTCCTGTGTGCTCACTCATCCAGGAAAGTTGTAAAAGACTTAATGGAAATCTAAGATAACCCCGAGGAAGCTGGAGTCATTGACGAGCTGCTCCAGCAGCTGGTCATAAAAACATTTGCACAATATATTATAGAGGAAAGTCGGGTTTCCCAAACACGTACAGTGTCTAGCACTGCACAAGAACACACTAAGTATTGTATTTGTTGAACAAATAGAGTGGAATTTCATTTTTCTTATTGTCATGGCCATCTGCCTGTGTCATCAAGGCTGGATCAAGTCACCTCCCTGTAGAGACAGGGTCAACAGTTCTTTCTATTGAAACCCCAGGATTTTTTCCCCATGGGTTTATAAATCTGTGTAATCAGTATATAAGATTATTTATCAGAAGGGTAATGGCAGTTTCTGAAGGGAAGAAATAAAGGACAATTTCACATGCCTTTCATCAGCTTTTCTAAATTATCAATACCAATATACATCCCAAAGAGTGGAAAGTGATAGAAGTTATTTTAGAGTAATTTCTTACAGCATTTCAGCCATCATTTCTGATGAAATAATTGATGTATTTTTCCGATGCCTTTTGGATGATGATTGCGGTATCATTTTCCGAAGGCTCTTTCTCCACACTGGCAACTGTATTAAGTTTCCGTGTGTAGGATCTCATTTAACTCTTGTGATAACCCCGTGAGAGAGATCGTAGGGTTATTATGTCCATTAGTGGTGACAGAGGTTTAGAGAGTTTAAACACTACCTCTAACCGCTCACAGATCCTAAGCCTTGGAGCTGAGATTCTCACACAAGTTCCGATCCTGTTTTTGTTTGTTTCTTTGTTTGTTTTGTTTTTGTTTGTTTGTTTTGTTTTTGTTTTTTAGAAGGGGAAGTGTGTGTATGTATATGGTGTGTGTGTGTGTGTGTGTGTGTGTGTGTGTGTGTGTGTGTGCAGGCATGCCCATGCCATAGTGTTACGTGAGGGTCACAGGACAACCTTGGCTATCAGTCCCCACCTGCACTTTGTTTGGGGAAGGGTCTTGCATTGTTTCCTCCTCCACTCACCAGGCTAGCTGGCCCGTGAGCTTCCTGGAAATTCTCCCAGCTCCACTTCCCATCTTGCTGTAGGTGTTCTGGGATTACAAAAGCTTTTGACAGCTTCTGGCTTTTTAAGCGGAGTCTGGGGATCCAAACTCAGTCACACTTGTGTGGCGAGTGCTTCATCTGTCGAGCCATCTCCTCAGCCCATAAGGTTAGATCTTAATTTTTGGCTAAACTGCCCTCACTTCTTACAATAAAATCCATTTTAGAAACTCTTTCCATATCCATAGACTCCAGTGAATAGAAGAGAACATACTTATAAGTCCACCACCATTACATTTCTGTGCTGACTACACTTCCCAAATTTTGCAAATTTAAATTATATCTAATAATTTTTTAAGGCCAACAAGGGAGAAGTGCAGAAAAAAAAGAAGACACACCTTTGCTAACATTGAACTTGCAGAGCCCCGTTCACACACTTCCCTTATCAAAAGCTCCAGTCAGAGCTCAACAGGTTAGGACACCATGAGTTTGAATACAGTAGTGATTTCACACGACTGCTTTATTGTAGTAGTTATTGATTTGTTCTGAAAGCATTCTAGGACCCCACGACCCTCTGATCCCCAGCAGCTCTCATCTCCAGCACTGTCATGGCCGTCTGCCTGTGTCATCAAGGCTGGATCAAGTCACCTCCCTGTAGAGACAGGGTCAACAGTTCTTGCTATTGAAAACCCAGCTTTTTTTTTCCCCCCATCGGTTTATAAATAGGTTGTTTTAAGTGACCCTGAGCTGAAACCAAGCTTACAAGGTGTCAGGCGAGATGCAAGTTTTCTGCTCACTGAAGCTTTAAATGCTTCAGACCTGGTTTCTAAACACAGCCGAGGACCCAGTCGCTGAAACAAGTTCTGGTTTTAAAGGCGTTTCTTTTGAAGTCTTATCCTGCTAATGAAATCTAAGGCTGGAGGTTTTTAAAATAGGAGGTTTTTTTTTTTTTTTTTTTTTTTTTTTTTTTTACTTAGGGACGAGGTGGTAGAAGACGCAGAGGCCCAGGCAATAACCAAGTGGGCTCTGTCAGATTCAACCAAACAGAACTCCTGGTTGAATGAATTCTGAAGATGAAGGGCCTTCTGCTCCCAAGAGAAAATGGCAAATGATAGAAAACGATTTACATCATGGATTTACTGTTGTTGGTTTTTTAATATTCTAAGCTATTTCCTAAAGTCAATAGAAATTTTGTAGGCTCACACTCTTTAGAGATACAGTTCCGAACAGTGATCACTGCTCTTGTCACAAAGATTAAAAAGCGAGATTTCGACATAAGCAAACATACACTCTACTTATGTCAGGAGAAGAGACACTTTATAAATAATCTCAACTGCCAACGCATACTGAAAGTTACCAGTGAAATAACACTGTCATTATTGAGATGTTCAATGACAGTTATTAACTTTCAACAACTAAACAGGTGAGATATTTTGTTACTAGTATCTCCTTTTAACACTAATCATAGCTCTTCCAGACAAACACTGCTGTTTCCATTTAACAAAGGAGAAACCTCACTTGCTCGAGGCTGTTTGGCTAGCAAGTTTCGTAATAAGATTTACATTCACATCGGTCAAATTCAAAAGTTCACGCCTTGTGATCTTATGAGCTTCCTCTTTGAAGTGGAGACCAACCCTTAGTATGAATGAGGTCTGCTTCAGAACATTGCAATATGGCTAACTTTTCCCTCAGTTCATCTAAGAGCACTGTATGGATTCCAGTCCATTCTCCATGTTAACACCGCAGGCGTGAGCTTTCCAGTGGGTTTGAATAGGACAGTGAAAATGATGGTTTTGGAGGTGAAGTGTAAACCCAGGAGAGGCTGGCTCAGACACTGACGTGTCAGGGACACCCAATCAGAATGTAGTTATTATTGCATTCAGCTTATAACACAGCCCTCTGGAGGGCATGCTCAATGGCAGTGCCCCTCTCTGCCCAGAAGCCTACTGCACTGAACTGTGCACAGAGGTGGCCAAACCTGCCTCTCTTTCTGTGGGCTCCACGGGCAGGTAGGTGTCTTACCTTCATGTGGGATTTGAGATTGTCCTTGCGAGCGCAGCGGAATGGACAGAGCGGACACTGATGACTTTTTAAACCTGTGTGAATCACCATGTGCCGCTTCCAGTAACTCTTCCTTTTAATGACCAAACCACAGATCGGACATTGGAAAGGCTTTCCACTTTCTTCTTCTGAGGCTTGGAAGAAGGAGACAAAAGGGGACATTAAGCAAAACAAAAAGACACATTGCATCTGGCGCTAATGTCATGCATCTCTATATAAGAAGCACTAAAAATGATTTGAGATTTTTTTTTCTTTGTCAAAACTGAGATTGTAACCATAGGGAAGCTTTCTGACTGCTTTTTTTGAGAGAGAAACCCACATTCCTCTAGTCACTTCCATTTGGGGTTCCATCTGGCCTCCCCTGATCCTCCTGCCTGTGACAGTCACACTTAGGAAAGCATCTGCCTCGAGAGGGGCTAAGCCTGGCCTCCGAAGGCACCTGTATTCAGAGAGGTCTAAATTCAGGGGCTAGGCTTGAATTCCTGTCTTAATCCCCACTTGGAAAGGAGGAAGAAATAAAGACAATCGAATAGGATGGAGAACAAAGCACCGTTCAGCCAGAAAAACCAAAGAGCTGTCTTAAACCTCACACACTGGACTCCAGGAGAGACAAATTCCAGAGTCCCTACTGCTGGTCTTCTCTGTGGCTCTGCAGGTAGCAGCTGCTCTAATTTCGCTACCAGGGGGTCTGAAGGTCATGTCTGCTCCTCTAACAATGTAGGATCTGGACAGGGCTTCATTACTTACTGTGGGAAGAGACACAGCCGCACTGCTGGCTTTCAGGGACTCATACAAACCACTCCCTGTCATGTAAGCTCAGGCTACTGCTTCCCATAGCACCTCCAAAGGGGAGCATCTCTATGTGACGCTGCACAGCTAAGTTTCCAGCCTATCAACCAGTCTTGAACTTGGGGACACAGGAATACAAGTAAGTGCAATTAAAGGCTTAGCTGTTGTCATGTGATTCCCCACAACTGAATCTAGGGCCTCATCTAGCAATTCCTTCTGTCTTTTAGTTTTGAAACAAGATCTCACTAAGTCAATCTTGAACTCGCTCTGCAACCCAGGCAGGCTCTAAACATTTTATTTTAATATTTTATTTATTTGAAAGCAGACAGGGGTACATCAAAGCTTCTCACCCCTGCAAATGAACTCCAGATGCATGCTCCACTTTGTGCATCTGGTTTGAAGTGGATACTGGCAATCAAACCTGGACTAGCAGGCTTTGCAAGCAAGTGCCTTTAACCACTGGATCATCTCTCCAGCCCAGGCCCTTAACTTGTGACCTTTCCAGCTCAGCCTTCCCTCCCCCCCAAGTAGCTGTGATTACAGGCCTGTACCACCAAGCTGAGCTAGCAGGTCTGGGGTAGTTTGATTGTATGACCCCCATAGACTCAGGGTTGAGTTCTGAGTCACCAGTGGGTGAACCCTTACTGGGAAAGAGATGTCACTGGGGGCAGATCTTACTAGGTGTGTTCAGAGCAGTGTGAGCTCTGGCAGTTGGTGCTTGCTGGTGTTGGTGTTTGCTGGCTGACGGTGTTTCTCTCTGCCTGGATCTATGGAAGGGAGCCAGCTTCTTCCACCATGGATGGCACTTCCCCTGGACTCTGTAAGCCTGACATAAACCCTTTCCTCCCATAAGCTCTGTCCGGTTGGATGTCTGTCCCAGCAACGTGGAACTGACAGCAATTAGGTCCCTTCTTAATAATGAGAATCAAAAAATTTCAAAACCCAGTAAACAAAATAAAGTGTAAGGGGATGGGGAGAGATGACTCAGTTAAGCACTTGACGCACAAGAATGAGGACCTGAGTTCGATCCCAAAACATATGTGAAAATGCCGGGCATGGTGGCCAGTGTTTGTAATCCCAACACTAGGGAGTTGGGGACAGATCCTTGGGGCTGGACAGCCAGCCAGTCTGGCCTAAACGGTGAGCTTCAGGACAATGAGAGACACTGTCTTAAAAAAAATTGGATGACATTCCTGATACCTGAAGTTGTCCTCACATGGTCTCCACATGAATGCTCACATACATGCTTCCCACACACATGCATGCACCACCATTCACACACATATGTACACATAAAAAAATTAAATGGAAAAAGTAAATAAAATATACATATCTATTTTGTATGTGTGATGCTGCATGTGTGTTTGCATGCTCTTATGTCTGTGGGTATGCATGTGGGTGATGGGTATGCATGTTCACACAAGCATATGAAGGCTGGCTTTAGGTGTCTTCTGCAACTATTCTCCTCATCGGTTTTCATTTTGGTGTGTGTGTGTGTGTGTGTGTGTGTGTGTGTGTGTGTGTGTGTGTGTGGAGGTTAGAGACCAGCCTCCAGTGGTGTTCCTCACCCTCCACCTTGTTTGAGGCAGCGTTTCTCATGGTTCACCTGTGCATTCACCAGGCTAAATGGCCCCTTGAACTTTCAGGTGATTCTCCTGTCTCCACCTACCTTCTTGCCATAGGCTACTGCTTCCAGTTTATGTGGGTTCTGGGGATCCAAACTCAGGTACTCATGCTTATGTGGCCAACGCTTTATCCACTGAGCCATGACCCCAGCTCTATGAGGCTATTTAAAATGAGCTGGATTTATATATACCGATATGGAACTCTGTCTATGATATTGGGGTTAGAGGAAAAAGCAAGATACAAAACCATATGTGGAAGTGCGGATGGGGTGCCTTTGTTGAGTTTCTTAAAAGAAAAAAACAAGGAAATTAGTTCCTGCTAAAACCATAGGTGTAAGGCTGAGGGGGGAAAGTTACAAAAACGGAGAAAGCTGCCCAGCACCTAAGCCACTGATGAACATCAGCACATTAGCATCTCTAAAGTGGAACACTGTGCTCCTGCTACGGCATCTGCGAGTTACCGCTGTAAAAATTTAATCAAGCCTCTCTACTACCTAGCACTTTATCAGAAATGCAGGGAGTGAAAAAAATATGCTAAACACACAAAGGGAAGCAATCAACCCAACCGGAGTGGGGGGAATTCCTCGGGACAAATGACCCAGTTTCTTCAACATGGCATTTTTAAAAGGGAAGAGGTTATGGTTTAAGAAAAATAAAAGACTTAAGAGATCTATAAAACAAAGGCACGGTGTGAAGCTTAACTGCTTAAACCAAACACTTGTAAAATATATATATATATATATATTTCTGAGATCTGAAAGAAAAACCCTGATTTTAGCTAGCTGTTCCATAATATCATGTAACAATGATTGATCCAATGAGATATGATAGTGGAATTGTGGTTATTTTTCTTCAATGTCCTATCTGTTGGAGATATACAAATATGGAAGGCTTTACAAGCAGATATGAAGTCTGGGATTTGCTTTGAAATATTTGAGCATTAAAAAAAAAGAGGAGTCCGAAGAAAGGTAAGTGAAGCAAGCAAACAAAAAAAAAGACATCCTCGGATTTATATGAAAATTTTCTAGAATCTGCTAGGCAGCAAGTACTTGAGGACGAAAAGGAAGCAGTCAGGGATGGGTCTCTTTTCCCATCCTTCTGTACAACGTTACTTCCATGATTTTAAAGGAAATATTCCCAAGTGCATACTTTAAAATAATCTCATTATTTATTTATTGAGTCATCTCAGTGTCTACATGCCAAGGGCCACTTAAAATGAATTTTGGAACCAGAAAGGCCCCAAAATCAGGTTGAGGGGATTCCAAAAATGCAGTTTTCCTAATACAGGTAAGAATGATAGAGGTTGGATTAATCAAGCATCTTGGAAAAAAACATCCTCTAACTGAAAATATGGCCTTTAACTCTGGCAAGAATGGAGATTGAGGGCTTCCTTCCACCTTCAGGGGTTGGGGGAGCAAGATGTTGGAGAGGCCCCTATCCTCCACTTAGATTAACACCCAGGCTTCTGTACCCCCTGTTTTTGCTGCCTGCCCCTGCTGATCTGATCCCACCCTCACACTCTTCTTCATTTTCTCCACCCTGGTATTTTGGCCCCCAAACCTGTGTGTTGAACAAGAGATGGCAGAGAAAGACTTGAATGGGGTCTCTGGGTGACATTACTGTCACAGCCTAGAGAGAGAGAATGATAATGATATTTGTTTGGGGGTTGCAAGAACATCAAAGTAATAAAAACATAAAGTGGGCTGGAGAGTTGGCTCAGTGGTTAAGGCACTTGCCTCCAGTGCCTAAGGCCCGGGGTTCAATTCCCCAGGACCCACATAAGCCAGACCCACAAGGTGGTGGCCCTGGTGTGTTCTCTCTCTCTCTCTCTCTCTCTCTCTCTCTCTCTCTCTCTCTCTCTCTCTCTCTCTCCTCTCTGCTTGAAAATGAATAAATAAAATATTTAAAAAAAAAAAAAAAAACATAAAGTAACAGGCTGCTATAGATCCTTGTCTTAGGGAAGTGTTTCCTTCCCACTGTTGAAACTGGAAATAGCCTAATTTTACAGAACTATGGGTGAAGAAAGAAAAACGAGACCTCCTCCATGGGTCAGCGACTTCATGACACAGCAGAGCAAGGCAGTAAAAAGGCACTAACTAGAAAAATGAACATTGCTATATCGCAGATTCCCCTAACACGTTGCCTTGCCTAACGCCACCAACATGCTCCCCATTTTCTGACACCACCCAAGGTGCCCACCCTAATTGCTGATTCTGTATTTCAAGTGCATCGCAGCAAATTACTTTATACTAGAGCCTTCCTGGTTTCATCCATTAAGTGGTCCTTGGCATGAGGAGACTCAGCTGACTCAATAAATAAATAATGCATCAACTCAATAAACTGCATATTAGTACTCCATAGGAAATTCATTTATTTCAACTTGAAGCTATGCTTCCTAAGTTTTAATTAATACCAAAATACATAAGAGTTGTGTATAAATTAAAGTATCCTTGGATAGACTGGCAGAAAAATAGAATGCTCCATCAGAAGAAACAAAGAAATATGATGAAATAGTTACACCCTTGTAACTATTGGGAATTTTCGACCAATCATGGCAAGTCAGGAAAAAAGCAGAAGCTAAATGATAAAAGCCACCAGAATGTACTGGCTGGTTTCCAGACTGAGCCAGTAAACTCCCCTGGTAACATTTGCATTTTTATTTATTCAAGGAAGACATTTCACATTTTCATAGGACACATTCCACGTGTTGTTAACATCGTGAGAGAGGGAGACAGAATGCCTTCTAATTCATAGGCCAAACTCTTTTCAGGGAACTAACAGCTGTAAATTTCACTGGGATTCAGAGCCCACGGAGGGAGACAGGACCACTTTCTCAGAAAGAACCACACGTTCCTGAGGCGGCAGGCTTGAAATGTTCATCATTTTACCTAGTTTACAACTGCTCCGTGAGAAATTTCCAAGAAATAGATCACTGCAAATAAAACTAAATTCCACCAGGTGCTAATGAACCCAGTAGGACAGAAAGCTGCTAATATGCACTGTTGGGGAAAAAAAAAAAAAACACATTCTCTTTATAGACCATAGTATTATTGGAATAGAAGATAATGAATGTATCTGATACAGCTGTCACACAGTAAAGAGAATCCCATGGTAGTGGTGATTGTATCAAGGAATGATCATCCAGCCCATGCATAACACCCACCATCAGATGCAGACTGAACCAACTGTTGCCAGAGAAAATGTACAGCTCAAGGTCTGGCCCGTCATGGGGATTTGTCCCGGGAGCCCTGAGGAGATAAAGGACCAGGAGCTCACTGTGCTGCTCAGCCTAGACAAACTGCAGGTGAGCAATCCAGCTTGGATGAGAGGGGGAAAGAAAAGGGGGAGGGTGTGCCTGTGTGTCTCTGGCACACCAAACAATGCCAGCTTCAACACACAACTCAGTCAGTTCATGCTGGACCGTAAAGAGACTAACTGAAAAGGGCTGGGCCAGCTAAGTAGAGAAAAGGAAAATGAATGAATTCTGAAAATGGAAGGAAAGAGATAGCGGTACTCAATGGAGTCAATGTCAGTCCATGAACATATTGTATGTCCAGACATGCCCTGAATGAAGGGATGGGTAAACAGAGATGGTCATGTAATTACACCTCAGCTATTTCCAAGGATAAACTCGGAGCAGGTTATAATAAAAATGCATCACCAATAAAAGTACAAGGATACATGTCAAACTACTTAGACAGACAAGTGTAGAAAGCAGAGACAATCTTGTGCAAAAATAAATATATTTTAAAAATAAAAACAAAAATCTTGCAGGAGGTTAATAAGCTATGTATTTAACTCAGAATTAGGGGGAAAAGTTTGTTTTGAAGTGAAAGGACAGTTAGAAAATTCACAATAAGGGCTAGAGAGATGGCTCAGCGGTTAAGGCATTTGCCTCCAGTGCCTAAGGCCCTGGGTTCAATTCCCCATGGGCCGGACCTACAAGGTGGTGGCTCTGGTGTCCTCTCTCTCTCTCTCTCTCTCTCTCTCTCTCTCTCTCTCTCTCTCTCTCTCTCTCTCTCTCTCTCTTTCTCTCTCTCTCTCTGTAGATCTGCTTGAAAATGAATAAATAAAATGTTTGGAAAAGAAAATTCACAATAAGTAAACACAAGGGAGTGTTACAATGGAAGGAGTCTTAGAGACAATTCCACACCAGTTACCTCAGCTCACAGAGAAAGAAACTTAACTGTACTCTTGTGATATGCTTCAAGTCTTTCTGCTAATTGGTGGCAGAGCTGGGCTTATTCTCTTGATTTTCTTTTTTTTTTTCAATTTTTATATATGTGTGTGTGTGTGTGTGTGTGTGTGTGTGTGTGTGTGTGTGTGTGTGTGTACACATCGGGGTCTCTTGCTACTGCAAACAAATGCCCATCTACCTTTTTGTGAGTGGCTGGGGAACTGAACCTGGACCAGCAAACTTTTCAAGCAAGTGTCTTTAACCACTGAGCTATCACCCCAGTCCATCATCTCTTGATTTTTAGTGTGGTATTCTACTCGACTGTCAACACACAAATCCACAAAAGCATCAAAAACGAAACTTTATCAGGCTACAATAATTAACTGATAGAGGCTTTTAATAGCACAGGTATTTTTAAAGCAAATGAATTTCTTATAGGCTTTGGGGGCAAATGTTTCTTGTTAAGATTCTTTAATGGCAATGTGCAGAAAGGCAAGAAAACTTCCAAGTGTATGTGTATCTAGACCTTCCCATACACAGAGATGGGGCCAAAGATGCCGGGTGACCCTGATGTTCATAACCAATGCACTATTACCAACTCTACTTCAGACCTACTAATCTTACTGTGTAGGATGATCCACCTTCCCTTCTAAAAATGTACATCTATTTAAAATGAGTTCATGGAATTTCTTGGGCACGTCTCTTAAGTGCCATTTCAGGGCAAGAAAATCAAAACTGTTGGCAGCAGGTATTGATAGGTTTATCTGTCATGGATGCTGACATAGTTTAACAAGTTTTCAGTACAACTAACAGAGAAAGAAGTCTGATATTTACAGTCACTCATAGCATTAATCACTAAGAAAAGATCTGAGCAACAGTTAGGTCTGATTCTTGGTTAAAAAGTGAATTTCCTCAATGAGTTTGTGTTTGTGATGGTTCTGAGATTAAAGCTAAACTAACTGTGGATCTAACAGCAGTATCAGGACCTGCCTCAGCTCCTTCTCTGGAGCAATAATTTTAATAACATCCCATAAATACGAAAGCAAACAGCAACCAGAAAACCCTCATGTGTCGACCCTGCATAACATCTTAGCTCATGGCTGCCAGACACCAGATTGCGTCTGAATGTACACAGATTCCATTCAGTGCAAGATGATGTTTTTTTTGGGGGGGGGGTCCCTCTCTGTAAAATTCTCTGTTATTTCTTTTAACTGAGAGTCTGGTATCCTGGGACTCTTGCTAGCCTTCGACAAGAAACTTTGTCTTGAAAAATCAAAACCATTTATTTTATTCTTAGCCACCACAGAACAGTAGCTTCAAAGAGAATTGAGTCAATGTGTGACATTTATCTTTATAGCAAGTGGACATCATCTTCCCTCTATCGTGTCCCCTTTCAGAAGAGCAGTGTAGCATGTGCTTGGGGCTCGGGTCACATGAATGAAGTTTCCCTTTCGAGTGTCACGTCTCTCTAGCAGGGCGGAAAGGCTACTGAGTGCTGGACTCTGACGGAACTAAATACATCATGACCTGGCAACACCATAATCCTGCTCAAAAGAAGAAGAAGAAGAAAGCCAGACCTAAAAGACACTATTTTTTCATCTGGACTCCCTTGACCTAAAGAAGGTCAAAGCAATGCTGGTATCTAAATTACTCAAGTCAGGATCTCTTTCCCCAGCACACAGCTCCTTAGAGCTCTAGAATCAACTTTATATGCCCTTTTCACAACATTCTGAGAAAAGGCTTTTAAAAAAAAATAAAAAGAGTAAACCTGCTTGAAATCAGGATGCTATGTGGTTTATGTATGTGGGTGGAGGTGGGTGGGTGAAGGGGTATAATTTGTTGATTTAAGTCATTAGGCATCAGAAATTCTTCCCATTGTGAGAAGCTGGCCCTTCTATTTTGAATTAAACTAAGATTTTTTTTCCCTAAGGTAAACAGGGCAAAAAGTAATAATAATGAGAAATGTTTGGAAACATGAATATGATGATTTTCAGGGAAAAAAAAAACAAACAGATCACACCTGAATTGGGACCTAGCTATAGTGTGTGGGAAAGGAGGGAAGGTGAGGGGAAGCGTGAAAAGGAGGAATGTCAGAGAAACACAATTTTCCTTCCACTATTTCTGCAGCAAAGTCAGTCATCTTGAGTTATAAGAAATAGTCTCTCCATGATAGGAAAATCACATCAGACAGTCTGTGGACACCTTAACCCATAATCTAATTGGAGAAATGATTACATTCACTCTAACTGAAAGAAGTGTAAAATCCCTCCTTTATTTCTGATCTAAGCAATAAATAAACAGAGCCTGAATAGATGCACACATGGAGGTTTTGGGAGCAATAGTTCCAAAGAGCTCATGTTTACAGATCTTTCCTCAATGTGGGGTTGGAGATGGCTCAGCAGTTAAAAGTGTTTGCTAGCAGGGCTGGGTGATGGTTCAGTGGTTAAAGGTGCTTGCCAAGCCTGATGGCCTGGGTCTGATTCCCCAGCACTCACCTAAAGCCAGACAAACAAAGTGGTGTATGCATCTGGAGTTTGTTTGCAGAGGCAGGAGGCTCTGGCATACCCATCCATTTCCACCACAAATAAATATTTTTAATTGTTTGCTTGCAACGCCTTCTCACCCAGGTTCAATTCTCCAGCCACCACATATAACCGGTGTTCATTTGCAATACATATACACACACAAATAAAGAACAATTTTTAAATATAATTCCTCTATGGATGGAGCTGTTTTACCAAGCCTTGAACTGTGAAGACAGGTAAAAAGCAGGGAAGATGGTTCAGAATAAGTCACTCCACAGGGAGTAACGTAGCACAAATCTGAGAATCTCCCTACTTTCAATCTGAACACCTTGAACATGCATTGCTTAAGATACTAAGTGTTTCAGTGAAACAATAAATTTAGTAAAAATGAAACAAGGACTTCTTATAGATCTCCCACATTAAATTCTACTGGGAATCCCACAGAGATGTTGATTATGCATTAGATGCTTTTAAGCCAAAAAAAAAAAAAAAAAAAAAAACATCTTTTCCCATGGACACATATCCTACAAGAAAATGAACAAAAATTACCCCATCATTGCAAGGTCAAGACTTCTCATCTCTAAATGCATCTAATCATTTGGGCGGAAAAAATGTATTTCACAACTCTTACCTTTGATACCCAAGACCACTTTTAAAATGACCAAGGGGCTGCAGTGTGCCTGAAGAAGATATGGTTTTATCAGTTACTTCTTTCCAAACCTTCCATCAGCAACGGCTTATTCTTAAGCTTGTCTAAATTTTTCTCGAGTAATTAACATCAGGTTACTGTGTGAAGTAAATGCCATTCAGAAATGTGTTTCTATTTATAAAGTGACATTTTGTATACAGTCTTACTTTCCTTTGCAGGTACCCCTAAGTGAAATGTCTGTAAGGAGTGACTTATTCTGCTGCAGAATCATCCTTTTGGTATTTTTGGTTCCTAATTTCTCTCCTTTCACCATATGGCAGGTGAGAAGTCAGGAAAGATGAAACTCAGAATTGATGAACATTTCTGGACTTCAAGAATACTTCAGAAACTTGAGAGTGAACCACTTCATCATTCCTGCAATCCATGTCTCATACCTATTTTTCTTAATCTGTTCTGCTGATTGCATTATGTTTATTTACTTATCTTAGCACAGGCTCTCCATATATAGCCAAGGTTGGCCTCAAATTTGCAATCCTTCTGCTTTAACTAATAGTTGGCAGGACACACACAATGGCAGTGTTTACACTGATGAAGGGGCATGGCCTGCTTCCTGGTCCGGTCTACCAGGAAATCCTTGAGAGACATCTGAAACCCCATACCTCCATCCCAGGAACAGGTATTTATCATGTATGCAGTTTTAAAGCAAACCCATACAGGAAACTGCATTCTCGTCTTGAGAATTCACGTGACTAATTGAGTTGATTAACTGTGACCTGTGCCACAGTGACTTCTTTGGGAAGCCTGTCTCCACTAGAGAACCTCACAGCTCACATTCCCATATGCACAGTCCGTCAGGATATGGCTGGATTTGAAGACAGGAAAGCATCTGTAAGACATGCTTGACAAGTTTCTTCTTCTTCTTTTTTTTTTTAATTGATATTTAATTTATTTACTTATTTGAGAAAGGATACGTGAGAGAGAGAAAAAGACAAAGAGAGAAATGGCATGCCAGGGCCTCAGGCCACTGCAAACGACACATGCACCACCTTATGCATCTGGTTTTACCTGGGTCCTTCTGCTTTGCAGACAAAGGCCTTAACTGTTAAGCCATCTCTCCAGCCCTTAAAAAATATTTTTATTTATTTACTTGCAAGCAGAGACACAGAGAGAGAATGGGTGCACCAGGGTCTCTAGCCACAGCAAACAACTCCAGATGCATGTGCATGCACCAGGGGCACTGGGGAATCGAACCCTGGTTGTCAGGCTTGGCAGGCAAGTGCCTTAAATGCTGAGCTATCTCCCCAGCCCCTTGACAATTATGTATATATATATAATTTTTTGGAGTTCCTATTTGACAAGAAATTACAGGCAAACAGGATCAGTAAAAAGAAGGGACTTAAAAATACGAACATAAAAGTATATGCTGTGATAAATTAGGACAGAGTTGTTATAGATTATACAAAAGCCCATTGGTGAGGCAGGCAGCAGGGCTCCCCCTTGTCCACTATTTCAAAGGCCATGGCTTTGTCCTTCTGTATTCAGTGTTGCCTTGCACCATATGACAAAGATGCTTTGATCTTCCCCCATTAACTAGATCTGGACTGGACCTAGCCTGAACTTGGTAAGGGAAACACACACACACACACACACACACACACACACACACACACACACACACTATTTGTATGAAAGGGAAGAAGTACTGTATGTCTCTAAGATTATTCATTACTTTTCAAAATCACAGTTATTTGTGAACCCTTTGTGTCACAGACATGAAAGACTACGATGTGGTACAATTTAAGTATTTTGTGTTCGGGCTTTTTATTTCTACCTCGGCTCTCATGGGGAACCCAGCGATAAAGACAAGGAGACTTAGGCGATGACAAGATTCCATACCTGAACTGGAGGGTTTGGAGACTCTTCCCTTGGGAACCGGGAGTAACAATAATTCCAAGGACTGTGGCGGAGGTGGTGGAGGTGGTGGAGGAGGTGGTGGCGTTACTTTTTCGAGCTTCTTTTCGGAAGGAGGTGTCGGTAGGGGGTCCTCGGGCAACAGCGATGACTTCTCAGCCAGGAGGCTGCCCGCAGCCCTGGCAGCCACCTCTTTGAGGAGGGCTGCAGAAGAGGTCATGGAAGCCAGTGACAGGAAGGAGCTGGCTGGAGGAGGGTGCTCCTGACCCGAAGTCAAACTTCTCTCACTGACCTTCTTGGACAAAGCAGCCAAGGTGGAACTGGCCGACTGGGAGCTAAACGGGGAAGAAAAGGACTCAAAGCGCATGGTCTCCTCCGTCCTCGAGAGAGACTGGTCCTGCAGGACGGCATTGGCTGCGGCTTTCAGTTTGAGGATGGCCGAATCCGGGGACAGGCTGCAGGTGGTGGTTGAGTTGGGCAACCACTTACCTTGGTTCCAGATGAAACGGCTACCTGGAGTGTATTGGTCATTCTGATCCTGCTTCTCGGCCAGTTTCCTGGCCAGGACACTGAGCTGCTGGGCATGGTGGGATGGTGGGGAGAAGGAGAGACTAGAACCAACGTTCACAGGGGACTCCACTCTGCCATTGACTGTGGCATCAAGTTTGAGGGACCCGGCCTCCAGCAGCCGCCTCAAGTTGCTGCTGAGGGGCTTATTGGAGCCCGGGGGGTCATCGTCACATAAGGAGGACACTCCGGGGGAAAGGTGGTCTTGACACTGCAGAGAGTCTCGCAGGACATCTCCATCGAGTGCCACCAGCTCCAGCGTGTGGCTACTGGGAGTGGCACTTCCCAGGGAGGTGTCCGGGGATGTAGATTGCTCCTGGATCCGGTCCTCCAGGGACAGCTTATAGTTCTCCTGGACTTCTCCATAAGATGCTTCTGATGGAGTCTCCGAAGAGTTCCCATACCAGTGTTCTCCCTCGCTGAGCTCCGCCTCCGCCTCGTCCTGCCTACTAACATCTGGAGGTGGGGAGATTGAGAAGAACAGGTTACTCCAAAATGGACAGTCGCTTCGTCTAAAGACACTCAAAGGGGCTTGGTGACATGCAGTCTCTTCCCTTTTACCCAAGAACCACACAAAAGACAGCAACAGCCTGAAGAGAATGCCAGGTGCAGATCCAAGGTCAAAGCCATACCCACATGCTACAGAGTATCATCTTTCCAATGGTGATCCAGGGTGCATTGAACTGGAGAAAGAGAATGGGAAAGACAGCTGGCAAAGGGGTGGTTGGGTGAAAAGACCTGCTATTTCCCATGAATAGGAAAGAATAAGGAATAAAGAATAAAGTTGGAACCTTAGCAAAACCAAGCTCAAGTATTAGTAGTGTAGTATCAGACACCAGACTCAGAGAGGAGCCTGGCAGGGTGCGGAACCGTTGACCAAGAGAGACAAGACAGTGGAGGCTGTGTCCCCATTTCCTAACCCCATGACCTCAGTCAGGTCCCTTAGCTCCAGTATAAGATGCAATCCATTTTTTTTCCAAAGGCTTTTCTGAATATGTAAACAGTGCCTGCTCACTTCACTAGTTATTATGCCGCTTAAAACCTAATAAGCATGTGACCATGTTTTGAAAACAGTCAAGTACTCTATAAAAATCAGCTCTCATTAGCAAACACCATTGGCATTACAGATTTCGTACGTGATGATAGGTCCTGTGCTATGCAAGCTACTCGTGTGTGAGTCTTGGATTTCAATTACCAACAAGCCAGGTACTCACAGGCAGTGGTCTGTTATCTGTTCTTTCACTCCATTAAAAGCACTTTTAAGTTAACTCTATGCATTCATTTATTCACCCACTACTCCCCTGCCCTCTCCCCAAATACACTAGTCAGGTGGTACCCAGCAATCCAGGAACCCTGATGGGCTCTACCATGTCTCTATCCTAGGCTTGTGGTATTCCACCTGGAAGGTCTTTACCCAGAGCAGCTGACTTGTACAAGTCGACCCATTCTCCCTCACCTGGTTCCAAGGTGGTTGGAGGCAGGGTGTAATTTCAGATAGGGTGGTCAGGGTGAGCCCCAGTGAGGTGGTGACATTTGAATAAAGACCTGAAAGCAGTGCGGAGTCCAGAGGAGGGACCAGTGTGAGAAGAAGCCTGCGGTGCCTATGCAACACAGCTTTCTTAACTAAGACATGCCAGGGTAGCCTAAGTGGTCAGTGTGGTACAGCGCAACGAGGGACGGTCAGCGCAGAGACAGGAGGTCAAAGAGGTAACACGTGTGCGTGAGGAGGTCTGCGGATGATACTGTGGCCACCACAGTGCAGGTCAGGTGTACACTGTCAACTGCTGACAGGTCTTTTGCATCTGGCTGTATCTGGCAAAACTGGGAACCACTGGAGGGCAATGGGCAAAGGAGTGAGATGATTTGAAGGAGGACTCGACTGCAGTGTGAGAAGCAGGCTGCAGGTCTGAGGATAAAGCAGGAGACAACCTAGGAGACAGAAACCCAGGTGAGGGATGAAAGTGGCTTTGCTCAGGTGACAGCAGATGGTGGGAGATAACCAGACTGGAAGCATATTTTGAGCACACAGCTAATATTCGACATTGTGGGAATATTTCCATAGCCTTCCAAGTTACCTGGTACTAGCCTCTCTTATGTTCCTTGTCAGTAGAATTGTGACTGTTTACATATATAGCCCACCTGGAGCTTAGCACAATGCCTGGTCCCCAGTAGAGTTCCAGCAATACTGAGCCAAGTTCCTCACTGTGCTAAGTTCTGGCATATAACAGACTGCTTCTCTTCCGAATAACAGTGCACGCTGCAAGCTAATACATTGATCTTTCCATGCTATTTAGAGAGGAAATGTCACAGATGACAAACTCTCTACACTAACCTAAAGTTCTGCAACTCCTTCCTGAGATTCCTTATTAAGTTATCAAGAAAATGTAAAATATCAAACGGAATTTGCAATTTGCTTTTTTACAAAAAATTAAGAAGTAGACAAAATTGAATTTTCTCTGTTAAAAACAGTCTGGTTCCTTGCACGATTTTGTCACATTTCCCTTTTTCCAGCTAATTTCAACATTTTTTTTATCTGTCCTGAAATGGCTGGTGACCCTGAACTCCTCATCTCCCCAGTGGTTTCTGGGAGGGGTGCTTTGAATCAAACCACATGCAGTTGACATCAGTGCCACCAATGGAGCTAATTTTATGTCCTTTTCACAAACTACCTTTCTTGGTTCCATGTTAAATATCTCATCCCTCAAGAAAAACACATGGTACCTCTACTATAAATAGTAAGAAAAGATTTAAGAATCCTCACATCAAGAATTGGTTGAGGCGGGCGTGGTGGCGCACACCTTTAATCCCAGCACTTGGGAGGCAGAGGTAGGAGGATTGCCATGAGTTCAAGGCCACCCTGAGACTACACAGTAAATTCCAGGTCAGCCTGGACTAGAGCGAGACCCTACCTCGAAAAACCAAAAAAGAATTGGTTGACTGTCTCTTCTTTGATTTTTCTTGGCACACCTCACATGAAGTAACAGAAAAATACATGACTTAACATTAAATACTTTTGGATTATATTTTTATACCAAAGGAGCTCTGAGTGGTCAAGCTTGGTCCTGAGCCAAAGCAGTGAGGTGTCAGTCAGCAAGGTGCATAAAATTAGGGTTCTGAGAACCTAGAAAGTTATAGATGTATGTCCAATCTTGTCACTTTACCGAAACAATGAAATGTTCTAAAGGTGGCAAGTTAAATCAAAGCCATATTGCTACCTCTACGCCAGAACCAAGAACCCCACATCTCTGTACACCTGGTCCAGGACTTCTCTGCAAACTATGGGAATCTGCAGAGAGGCCTCTGAGCTCCTGCCCTCCCTCACCCCCATCAGCTATCCTTCCATTCTCCTTAAGCCGAAATCAGCAAGGAGTTCTCCCAGATGAGGACAGGATTCACTCATTATCTAGAGATAAATCATTAGGAGACGAGGACCCATTATTTCTATACTTGTCTTCTCAATCCCTTTCTGCCTCTTCAAGGTGATAGTGGTCAGAGGCGGACTTAACTGTGTAAAGAATTTAGCACATCTGCTGGCAAAGTGTCAAAAGTAAAGCTTCATTTCCTAACCCCCTCACACCCCCAGAGAAGCAAGAATACTGCCCCTCAAAATGTGCTGAAGCAGGTGAAGGTACTAAGACAGTTGTCCAATCAGACACCAACTCATCACATAGTGATGGGGACAGGGAAGTCTTAAATGAGACAATCTGCTAATTTCTATCTACATGTGAGGCCGTTTCCCCAATCTTGCTAACACATGAACCCCAGAAAACTGTTAGGAGTGAACCAACAATTTCATAAACAGACCGGTGTATGCCATCTGAAATGTCTATGTATTTCTCAACCATCTATTCCTTCATTCTTTGCAGACACAGTCCCTGAGGGACAGGTTTTTCTGGATTATCAGAAAACCTGGATGCACAGGAAATATTGTAAAATTTGTAATATGCCATTAATCACTTTTCTAAAGACTCTGCTTCTGAAAATGAAGCTATTCAAACAAACCACCAAAGAATTTCAACGCGTGGCCTCGAAAGAGAATGAGAAGAAATTGGAAACATATTTAGAATTATTCTGGCATCATCCTGAGGTCACATGAAAGGTATGGGAAGCTTTCAGAGAAACGAATGCAAGATAAGTGAGGATGTGAAGAGGTGAGGGGAAAAATCAGAAGAGACTTGAGCAAATGGGCTTTCAGTATTACATAAAGCTACAAGAGGTTGTCCCTACAAATATCAATTTATTGTTATTATTTATTTTAACTGTGGCCGTCCCTTCGATTTTCCCATTCAGTGCCACGAAGGAGGGGATGTTGATGGCTCCCGCCCCTGCAGCAGCTGTAGGGACACCCTTCACGACACACATCATGAGACACAAAGCTCCCCAGAGCATGTCACACAGCAGCGCTGCGACCCCCAGGATGGATCCCGACACCATGAACTTCAGGACACACGAGCCCTGACATTAGCTTCTCAGAATCCAATAATTTCCCAACATCAAGACAAGGCAGTTTTCCTGTCTTTCAACCAGCATGGAATTCGTCCTAACAAATCACAGAGCAGCCTAAGGTCCTGGCCATATATCCTGTGGATTTTTTTAGCATTCTTACCTAAGGCATCCTGGGGATGCCTCTAAATGGCTGATGAAAATAACTCCAAGTAAATACATTAAAGTGAAAAGCACTATCTCTCTCTCTCTGTCAAATTCTCCCTGCTTCTCGTCAGTTTTTTCACAAGTCCTGTGTGTGTGTTTGTGTGTGTGTGTGTGTGTGTGTGTGTGTGTGTGTGTGTGTGTGTGGTGTGTGGTGTGTGTGGTGTGTGGTGTGTGTGGTGTGTGTTTCCACTCTAAAAATCAGAAAGTCAAAAAAATTAAGAATGAAGATGGTGCAATTACAGAATGAAAATATGTTGACTCGATTTTCATTCCCCTTTGCAAATAGTTCTCCTTTGGATAAAACAAAACAAAATTCCACTACCAAACACATTTATAATTCAGCTCTCAAGCGACAACTGGGTAAGCCGATATCCACCACACTTGCAGTGTTCTCCGAAGAAAACGCCTCTTCCCCTCACTTCCCTCTCGGTTGGACACTTTCACCCAATGCATTTAATTGAGCCAACATTCAACTCAAAACCTCTGCATTCAGAAAGATGGGGCAGGCAGAGAAACAATGCATATACATGGTACCTATTATTTTCCATGCCTTTTAGCTTAGGTTGAAGCAAGTGCAAGTTGCATTTCATAATCTTCCCACATATTATTCCCATGAGTGGCCCACATAAATCTATCCACCATGTGCCAAAGAAAACAGGGTTCAATCTCTTAGGATTCTTCTGGCCCTCAGGGACAACAGTCAACATTTCTAACACCAGCAATGCTCTGTACCTGGGACCTACCAACCCTCTGCTCGTTCTCATGTACATATCTTCTAAGTTCTCTTGTTCCGCTTCACTTCCATAGGTAAATATCTAAACCTGTCTTTCAAGGTCATGTATCTATCAAAATTATCAGCCAGACCAGTAGTACCTGTTGCAATGCAGGCAACATACAAAAGTTATCGGCAGGGGTTGGAGAGGTTGCTCAATGGTTAAGATGCTTGTCTGTAAAGCCTAACAACCCGGGTTCGATTCCCCAGTACCCACACATAAAGCCAGATGCACAAAGTAGTGCATGTGTCTAAAGTCTGGTTGCAATGGCTAAATGCTCTAGCCCTCCCATTCTCTCTTTCTGTCTGTCTCTTTCTGGGCAAATAAATAAATAAAAGTTATCAGTAAAAACCAATGCTAATACTGATTTTTTTTTCTTTTTTGAAACAAGGTCTTATGTATTTCAGGCTGGCCTCAAACTCTCTAAGGAGCCAATGATAAACTTCTGATCCCCCTGTCTCCAACTCCTGAATGCTGGGATTACAGATCGGCTGGTTTATACTGTACTAGGGACGGAGCCCAGGGCTTCATGCATGCTCTTCAAGCTCTCTGAGGACTGAGCCCCACTCCCACTAATCCTGATGTAACGCAAACATTTACTGAGCACTTATTATGCTAAGGGAAGACCTCAGCACTAAGGCAACCAAACGTCTAGCCTGATAGTTTATATCACACAGCTGAGCGAGGATTACACAAACATCCAAGTCACAATGGCCGGTGTTCTAAAGAACAAAGGTTATGTATGTGGGCATAAAAAAAAAAAGATGGTTAATTTCAATGGTGCAAGCGGCTCTGGAAACTTAACAGATGTTACTCTGCAAACTATCAAGAATGAAATAGCCTGGTTGTGGAGAAAGCTAATATTCGGATGGACTACATTGAATAGCTTAGCCTGGCAGAAAACTTTTAGATTCTGAATTCTTCTCATTTTAAAACTACACTACCTATTGATCCATTTAAAAGGTAGATTTCACCAATTATTTTGAAATCAAGCCACTGTGAGTTTTTTTTTTTTTTTTTCAGGTCCCTGCTCATAGTAGGCGTGCCTGGACTTCTGTGGTATTAAATGACAGCCAGCCAGCAGGGCTACATGAGCAAGAGGGGAAATCTTCTCAGTTGCCATATTGTGCTGAGCAATACAAGGGGCACAATGCAGCTAGGATCAGATAGTCCTCTCATTCACTTTCTAACTGCTTCCTCCCTGGCCACTTTCCCCAGGAGACCAAAAACCTGTCTGTATCCAGTTCTAAGTTTTCCCTCTTCAGGATTGTCCACTAGAGAAAGGTCTTTCCCCTTCGGATTGGCCTGCTGGAGGTCATGTTCCCCTCCCTGGGCCTATCACTGAAGCCAGAGGGCGGGATCTACCTCTGGGCTCAATGTGGGTCACAGAAGAAAGGACAGAGAAGAGGCATCAGGAAGACAAAAGCCAGCCCTTCCATTGTGGTGAATAAAAGTTTCTTCTGCAGCATTCAGGGCTCTCGGCACCAGTATTATGCTGTGAGCATAAAAACACATCCGTTCTTGGAGTACCAAGTTTACCTGCCAATGTTTAAATTGCCCCATTGGGGCCCCAGAGCCTTGGCACATCCCCCACACTGGGTGGGCTGAAAATGAAGGGTCATGCAGGTCTCCCGGGTCTGTGGGTTTTAGGGAAGTCTGTCTGAGGGAAATGGCCCCACAGCACATGGCACCCCAGGACAAAAGCTGAGTGATTACAGGTACCCACTGTACCCAACTGCTGTCAATGTGGATGAGAGAATTTAAAAACTGCTCGCTGTTTGAAACTGCCAGAGTGGGTTAGAGCGAGATTCCTGTCACCTGTCTAGCTGGGAAAGACAGTGAAGAACAGGTAGATGACACGGGAGTGTGAGAGAAGACCCTTGACTGAGACAGCAGAGAGGTGCCTGGGTCACACGGGTATTTGCACATAGCAATATTTTCATTATTTTATTTATTTTATTTATTTATTTATTTTGTTTGTTTGTTTTGTTTTTCAAGGTAGGGTTTTGCTCTAGTCCAGGCTGACCTGGAATTCACTATGTAGTCTCAGGGTGGCCTTGAACTCATGGAGATCCTCCTACCTCTGCCTCATGAGTGCTGGGATTAAAGGCGTGCACCACCGCGCTATTTTCATTATTTTAAATGTATGAGGGGTGAGAGGGAGTAACAAAAATTACCAGATCGCTCCTTCTCTTCAAAGTGAGTAACAGTCTGGTATGTAAGCCAGATTCAATATTCTTAAATAAAGTATCTGGACAGATCTCACGGCCAAAGAGCCAGCCAGTTCCTCCCATCACAACATGAATGACAACTCTTTCAACTCCCCAGTGACTCATACACCAAATACTACAGCCCCTCCCCAGTCACTCAGACCCCACATCTAATTCATCTGCCTATTCCATTGGTTCTAACTTCGGTAAACATTCCAATTCCTGCACTACTCTCTTGGTGTATACCTAGATCACAGCAGTAGGCTTCCAACTGGTTTCCTCATCTTTCTTTCTTGCCCTGTTGTTTTCAACCAACAGTCAGAGTAAAGCTTTGAGAAACCGACTTCCATCCCGAAAGCCTCCAGGATGCCTTCTGGTGTGGTGGCGGATGCCTTTAATCCCAGCACTCAGGAGGCAGAGGTAGGAGGATCACTGTGAGCTTGAGGCCACCCAGAGACTACATAGTGAATTCCAGGTCAGCCTGGGCTAGAGTGAGACCCTAACCTTGTAAAACCAAAAAAAAAAAAAAAAAAAAAAAAGCAAAAAGCAAAACCTTTACCTGAACCTCAAAGCCCAACATTATCTGCTGCTTCTAACCACTTGCCCTGGATGAGTAGGCAAGCTCCTGGCCCAGGGCCTTTACAATAAATTTTCCCATTGCCTGAATTTTTTTTTCCTTGCAAATCGCCACGTGGCTGACTCCTGTGCCTCTTCCGGTACCCCTCAAACATCACCCTTAAAAAAAAGACCTGCGCTTGCTTGTCACTGTATCCTCGTCATTGAGAACAGTACCAAGCTCGGGATTTTTACTTGTCACCTGCAGGAGTGCAAGAGTGATCAGAAAGGGAACATCATGAGTAATCTAAATGAAAGCTATTCTCAAAATTATCACCTATAATCCCATTTTTCTGAAGTGGGTCAAATATGGAACAGAGAAGAAAATATCAACTTTTGCAAATTTTTCTACCAAAGTTTCCTTAATGATCCAGAAAAGAAGCAGCACCCTGAGAGACTCTGGAACTGGAGTTGAAGCTCATTCATTCCAGGAAGCCCCAAATCTCTTTGAGTTTTAGCTCAACATTTCCATGAAATCTGCCTTCTCATCTATACACAGCCACGCCTATCTTTGCTTGATAATACAGGGATGCTTCCCCCAAGCCATAAAGGAAAACATCCTTCTCCAGAATGATGCCATGTGAGTCTGTGGGTACCCCCTTGCTTAGGAGAAACAAGAACATGGGAAAATAGTGCACAGTTGTAATCCCAAATTATGGGAAGTAGAGGTAGAAGGATCAGCCTGGGCTTCATGAAACCTCGATTTGAGAAACAGAAGAAAAGGGGCTCAGTGGTTAAAGCACTTGATACACAAGCCCAGTTACTGGAGTTTGGACCCCCAGAAACAAATAAATGTTTATGTTCCCCAGAACGTAAATAAAGCCAGATACAAGAAGTGTACAAATCTATAATCCAATGTGCCTCAGGCAATGGGAGGCAGAGTCAAGAGAATCCCAAAACTCAAGGACCAACTACTCTGGCATCCTCGGTGGTGAAATAAGAGAGACCCAGTCTCAAACAAGGAGGAAGGTATGGATAGAAACCCAGGATTTTCTTGACCTCCAGCCAGTAAAGTGCTGTGGGGATTTGAATCTAAATGTCCCCCATAGCCTCAGGTATTCTTAAGATTAAGCCTCCTATTTAAGGCAGGAGGAGGTGAGTCACTGGGGGAGGCTCTGGAGTCCAGCCGTAAGGTGTGTTGAGAGCCAGCTCATGCTTGCTGGTGATGGCTGGTGCCTCTTTCTCTCTTTTCCCTCTCCCTCTCTCTTTCCCTCTCCCCCCCCCATCATTTTAAGATGAAGCCAGCCAGCTTCCTCCACCAAAGTGAAGCTATAATCTGTAAACCTAACTAAACCCTTTCCTCCCATCAGCTGCTTCTGCTCAAGTGTTTGTCCAGCAATGAGAAGGTAACTGCAACAAGCACGCGCGCACACACACATGCACTCATACGGGCACATGCACACACACACACATGCACACACATGCAACAAGTGCACATACACACACACACACAAACTCACACACGTGCTGCACAACAGGGCTAGAGAAATAACTCAGCAGTTAAATAAGCTTCCTGCACAAGCATGAGGACCTGAGTTCAAATCTCCAGATCCCACATAAACAGCTGATAGAGGCCACACACACACTTGTAACCCCAGTCCCATGGGGTACAGAGACCCAAGAATCATTGGAGCCCATCCCCAAGCCCTAAAATCAGTAAAAACCAAAGAGACTCGGGCGCAAAACAAGACCAAGCAGAAGAGCAATGAAACAAAACCCCTGATATTCTACTCCAGCCACCGCAGGTGAGCGTATGTGGTGCAGCAGGGAGACATGCATGACGTAAGAACACAGGAGGACAGCCAGCAGAGTGTCAGGAACTCAGCGATGGTGGCTCCACTGCCACCATAATTACCAACCAGAAAGCAGATAGTATGACCTCTACTTCAGAGCCAAACACCAAAGCACAGAGGAGAAAGAAATTTGTCAGCGCTGCTCAATGGATCTTGCAGGGCATCAAAAACCATTTGTTGCATATGAATTTTGTCATATGAAATTGTTTGAAGATATAGTTTAAATGGCAGAGACCTGCAGAATGTCAGTGATGTGCCCGATCCTATGCCTGATTGACAAATGACAGCAAGACCAGAGCTCTAATGTCCCAACCTGAAGGCCCAGGCTTACAGTACTACAACACAGTGCCTCTCAGTCGTCTCTCAGCGAATGAGTGAATTCCACAACAAGTTCCTGGCAAATAACTTCATGGGTGATTATAAATACAGTACTGAAAATATGCCTGCTACAATGATGAAAATTTAAAAAGATATATATATATATCTTTATATATATCTTATTTGTAGCTTACAAATATATATATTTGTATATATATAACAATATATATATATATATATATATATATATATATATATATTTGTAAGCTATAGAAGAGAGAAGTGGGGGAGAATGGGCACACCACAGCCTCTTTCCCGCTGCGCACAAAATTCCAAATGCATGCGCCATTTTGTGCATCTGGTTTTACATGGGTACAAGGGATTCGAACTCAGGCAAGCAGGCTTTGCAAGAAACTGCCACTGAGTTATTTCCTCAGCCCAGTAGTAGACATGTTTAGAAATCAAGGTTCTAAAAGCTTACACAATCTGCACACTTAGGGAGCGACAAAGCCAGGTTGAAAACCAAATCTTCAAGACATCTAACAGATTAAGCAGCTTGACAAAACAGAATAATTGTTCCAGGATCCAGAAACCACCAAAGGATTTTAGAATGCGTGCACACATAAGCATGGGTGGAGATGATGACACCCGTATCTCAGGGACTTCGGTGGCTTGTGCCCCTATTTAGTGGTCCCAAACATCTGGGGCTTTAAGTTAGGATGCTTACCTTAGGACATCCTTTTGAATACTTTTGTTCTCTACTATGTCCTAAGCCAAGGATCTTTCTTGTTTTTATTTTTGCTTGTGCATGCAGGTGCTAGAGGTCAACATCAGACATATTCCTCAATGGTTCTTCCACCTTATTTATATTTTTTAAGAAAATTATTTATTTGACAGACAACAAGGGAGAAACTGTATGTGAGGGGGAGGGGGCATGCCAGGGCTTCCTGCTACTTACTGCAAATGAACTCCAGGCGAAAGTGCCACTTTGTGCATCTGACTTTATGTGGGTACTGGGGAATCGAACCTGGTCAATCAGGCTTTGTAAGCTAGTGCCTTTAACCACTGAGCAATCTCTCCATCCCCATCACCTTATTTTCTGAGGCAGTGTCCCTCATTGAAGCTGAAGCTCACCGATTTGGCAGGATTAGATACCCACCAAGCCAGGGATCCCCCATCTTAGCTTCCCCAGCGCTGGGAGTGGGTGTGTGCAGACACACACCACCTCTCCATGTGTTTTGTGTGTATTCTAGCAATCCGAACTCAGGTCCTCATGCTTACATGGTAAGTACTTTACCAACTGAGCCATCTCAAGTCACCCAGAGGCTCTTTCCCCCCAAATTTGTAGGTGATAAGTCGATGTAACAACCACAAGGGTCATTAAACTGTGTGCAGACCCGGAACAAACACCTGATTGGTTAAATTTTGTCTGTTTAGAGGATATTCAAGTTCTAAACCCCAGTATAAATGAATGTGCCCTTATATGGAAATGGGGCTTTCCAAATGATCAAGTTATAATGACATCATTAGGGTGACCCCCAAATCCAATATGGCTGGTGTCCTTATAAATAGGGGAAATATGAACAGCATGACAGTCATGCCCAGGACAATACAGGAAAACTATATATATATATATATATATATATATATATATATATATATATATATATATATACAGTGTTACAGGCTAAGATAAACACATGAAGCTGGCCTTTCCTTTTCTGTGGTCCTCAAGTGAGCATGACCCTGCTCACACCTTGACCATGAAGTCCAGCCTCTAGAACTGAAGACAATATATTGCTGTTATTTAAGCCATTAGTTTGTGAGGCCTTGATGGTGATCCCAGGAAATTAATACACTTAAGATGTTTCTCTGGCTTTGGTGATCTCTGGATTGTAAACTTATGCTCAGAGAGTAGTGTCAACTTTGAAAAGCTGGCCATTATTGCAAGGTACTGACCCGCTACTGGTCAGTGTTAAATCCTGAGGCTGGAAAGATTAGGAGTAAACTCATAAACTCATTTTTGCCTATCTTTAAATTTCAGCCAAAGTTTTTTCAAGTGAAGGATTTACAAAAAGGCATGTCCAAGAGAAGCCTTTTATTAACTTGTAATCTCCCAGAAAATATCTATATATTACAAATGTACACACACATACACACACGCATATAAGTAAGGATGAGTATATATAGACAGATAGATATAAATCTTTACACACATATACACATGTGCACACTCCATACATATGCTGTAACAAGTGAATGCCAGAGAAGCAGCTCAAATTGGATACACTTGCCAAAAGGTCATTCTAAAAACCAAAACAGTCCTGGTTAGTCCTCGAATTGATTACCTGCTCCTTCACCCTTTCATGCGCCTCCATGCTACAAGAAACATACAGAATCTGTCCCCTCAAGCAATCAGAAGTAAATTTACCATGGCTACCATGTCGTTATCAGAAAAATTGCCTGCTAAGGCTGATAAATCGGTCGATTATCTGCTTCCTTGACTTTTATTTCCTCTTGTATAAATGTTTTCATCCTAACATTACCGATACCTGTTATAAGATGAGCAATAAATTACCAAACAACTGAAATCACCAGGAAATACTTAATAGATCAAAAAAGAACTTAACCAGAAAAGAAGCCCTAATAACATAATAATGCACTCTATAGTCTAAAAAACAGCACTTGGCAGATAGATAAATGGCTTTGTACCGAAATCTTAGCTTCCACGTAAAATGAAAACGCTCTCTTTGAGACATACCAGTAGCACTGGCCTGATGCATCTTGTAAGGAAATACATGGTCACAATCCTTCTGTCTGTCCAACGAAAACTTCACATAGTACCTCATCTATTTAATAAAAATGTGTATAGTCCAGAAAGGAAAAGACCATGAGAAATAATCAATTTAGGGCTGGAAAGATGGCTCAGCGGTTAAGGTGCTTGCCTACAAAGCCCAAAGATCCTAATGACCCAGGTTCAGTTCCCCAGCACCCACATAAGCCAGGTGCATGGGGTGATGCATGCATCTGGAATTTGTTTGCAGTGGCTAGAGGCCCTGGTGTACCCATTCTCTCTCTCTCTCTCTCTTGCTCTCTCGCTCCCACTCTTGCTCTCTCTCTTCTTAAACAAATAAATAATTAAATATTTTTAAAAGAAGAAATAAGCAATTTAGCAAGTGAGACAAAATTGCTTCATGTTTACTGCTTACACACATATAAGACAAAAGAAGGCAAGTTTCTACCTACCCAAGCCCACACGCTAACATAAAGATACAAGTGTCATGGAGTGTGAGAAGACGCTTTCACTGGCCACACACAAAAATCTATGACACCAGACAATGGATCACAAGGAGAAGCCCAATGCAAATTTAAACTCTATGCTCTGATTTAGGCCAACAATTTTAACCTTTACTCCGGCCAACCTTGGGGCCAGGGTAGTTACTAAGCGATCAAATGTATTCTTATTCCTCTTGTATTGTCCCCACCTACCTCCTGGTGCACACATAAGAAGTCAAAGATGAGAAGCCAGAAGCCCACAAAAATCAGCAAAAACTATAAGCAGACCACAAGCTAAGGGTCAGAATATTCTGTAGCGATACACATATTCCCTTAACAACTCCAGGTCGGATGGTTTATTATCCTGGTTATTTGAAGAATTCTGGAGGTGGTCGATTCCCTGTCTCCCTGGGCCTCCCTCAGACTTGCCACTTGGGGTTGTCACTGAGGCAGCTTGGCTAGGTCTTCTACCTGAAGACAGCTTGGTGCTATTTTCAAGTTCATGGTCACCAGCAGGGACATTCATTCCACATCCGAACAAAGCTTGATGCTCCAGGAGATGCACCAAATGATAAGGTGGGGGTCATGGCCTACGTCCCACGGCTGCTTTAGAAAAGCATCAACCCCACTGTCAATATTCCAAAAACAAACCAAACATTCCTCTGGTATCTCCACACATCATTTCCTTCTGTTGGTCACTTTTCAGTAGTCCATAAAGGACCCGATTTTGTGCATATTTATGACTCATGCATGTCATGACTTTTTATCTTATGGAACCCTTAAAACTGTCTCCATCTCTCTCACTACACCTACCAGGTACTTAAGAAATTGGCTAATCAGCTTATCCTCCACAAATTACTGACAGTTGACAAGGAGATTGGAAATGCATGGGACAATGGAAAGAAGTTCCTTTAGGAATACTGCTTAGAAAGGCTTTTTGATGGAAATGTGCACAAATGATTGGGTTTCATTTGAAGTTTACATTCCGTTGAGGAGTTACTTAGGGGAAGCCTACTTTATGTGTGCGTTTGTCTGTGAGTTTCTGTTTTTTTTCATATTTACACATTAAGATCTGTGGTAATTAAGTCCAACTATAGGCTTGGAGGGCCACACACAGTCTGTCATACTCTTTCTTTTGTATGATTGTTATTGCTTATTGTTTTAAAACAATCTATAAAAAAAACAACCATCACTCTTAATGCAAAGGACTACAAAAAAAAAAAAAAAAAAAAAAAAAAAACCACTGTTTGCCAGCCCCTGCTCAAGAGATCTTTCTCCATAAACATTGCAGAAAGGAGCTCTACAACAGTGCTGAAATCCAGATGTCGGCAGCAAAGTCCAGCGTCACCTGTTAATCCAGCCCCCACCCCCGGGAAAGGCATTCAATACCACCCACTGAACCTCAGTTTTTCACATGTACAATTGAAAGGTTAGACTTATGTCAGTGGTATACAGGGCAGGGTTCTCTGGATCTCACATCACCTTTCACCCTGCCCCACACCTAACCAGTAGAGGATCGCTTCAATCTTTTTGCTTGATTTTGTAAAATGCCATCAGATGGGTCCAGGGACTCTCTTGGTATGAGTCCTCTATTGGCTATGGAATAACCAACCTGCAGGTTGAGGCATGTCAGGTAGATAGGAAATGATTTTAAGCCCCAGAATAAAAGCCAGGACTTGAGAGATGGCTTGACAGTTAAAAACATTTGCTTGGGTTCGATTACCCAGTACCCACACAAAGCCAGACACACAAAATGGCATATGCATCTGGAATTCATTTGCAACAGCAGGAGGCCCTGGAGTGCCCATACACACATACATACTCGATTTCTTTCTCTCTCCAATAAATAAATAAAAATATTTAAAGGAATAAAAGCCAAAATAAGCATTATCTTATTCTAAGGAGCAATGTGAATTTGTTTAGATTTGTGGAAATTGGCCAGATGGCCAGATGAGAGGGCCCTAGCCCCACACAGGCTTGTGACAGGAGGACTCTGCTTAGGAATCTGGGAGGTGCAGGCTGAACATTTAAGCAGTAGAAAGTGCACCAGGCTGCGACATAGAGACCTGGTTGCACTCTGTATATGGAACTTACCAGTTATATAACTCCTGATGTTTATATGACAAAAATTGGAGCTCCTACTAATTACTAATCCATAGACAGACTGTTAGAAATACAATAATGATCCTGTCAGATGTGAAACTATTCTTTCAATGCTTGGCCCTTCATTCATATAGAGGGGTAAAAATATTTGTTTCTTCTCCATTCATAGTGGTCCTGAAGTCATAGATCAAGTAAACTGCAGAGACCACACTCAACTAGTCAACTATAGTTTTATTCCTTTTTAAAATATTTTTATTTATTTGCAAGCAGAGAGAGACAGACCAAGAGAGAGAGAGGAAGACAGAGAGAGACAGAGAGAGAGAGAGAGACAGAGAGAGAGAATGGGTATGCCAAGGCCTCTTGCCGCTGCAAACAAACTCCAGATTATGCTTTGTGTATCTGGATTTATGTAGGTTCTGGAGAATAAAACCCAGGCATCAGTCTTTGCAGGCAAGCACCATAACCACTGAGCCATCTCTCCAATCTGCTCCTTTTAAATATATATGTGCAATTTCAAAAATTGTAGTTTCCCCTTTCCCTTCCTCCCAGTCGTCCAGAAATCTTGTAGGATGCTAGCTAATGTTGAGAGCAAGGCTTACCTCAGGGCACTGACATAGATCCCAGCACTATATCATAGTCACCTCAACCAAAGCAGACAGGAAACTCGGGTTGTTAATGACCATAGGATCCAGATGTAGAATGTGCCCAGTCATCAGGAAAATCTTACGGTCCTGGCACAGTGCGAGGACAGAAAGGAAGTACAACCAACAGTGGAGGGAGACTCCACAGACTGGAATGTGCCAGAACAACCACAAGCAGCCCCCACTGCCCTGAGACTGCAGTACCCCTGTGGTACAGGCCATGGCCTCCAGGCATCTCGGGCTCCCACTCACAAGGATGTACGTGGCACTATCCAGCACCTCCTACCCAGCCTGGTTGTACAATGTAGGCAAATCATTCTCTCATATCTGAAAGAAGAAGACAGCAGGAAGTGGTCTCTAAAGCCCTTTTCATCAAAGCCCTTTGGTGCTCTGACCAGTTGACTTCTTAATGCATCCATTCACCTGACAACCTTCTTGGGACATCTCCTAACTTTCATTCTCTGCCGCAATCCTAACTTCATTCTTTCACTCCTTTGCCAACTTTATGAAATATCTTCTTTTTTAAAAAGATATTTTTATTTATATATTTGTGAGGAGGGAGAAAATTAGAGAGAGACAGAGAGAGCAAAAATCTATCTCTTTGAATCTGTACCTGGTTCTTAACTCTTTCCTTCACTCATTTATTAATCAATATTGATTGACCACCTATTGCATATCAGGTACTATTACATACAAAAATGTATAAGAATAAGTAAGTAATCCATGTCCTTAAAACTCACTCAGTAAGGACATCAATACACAAAAGCGACAGTAACACGAGTGAGGGAGAGGCTACCTAATTCTAACAAGTAGCTGTAACCATGGTAGGGGAGGAGAAAGAAGAGGTCTGAATTCTGAAGGCAAGGCAAGACATTATCAGTCACCCAATCATTGCAGAGGTAGGGGAAAGAATATGTCAAAGGAGACTAAGAAGAAACTGTTTACAGAACAGATCACTCAACATGCATGAAACAGGGGTGCCCAGGAAGGCAGAGCATAGAGGGCTCACACAATGATGTATCTTTAAAGTCTAGCAGTCCAAACTTTATCCCATTTCAGAGATGCCTAAAAGACCTTAAATAAGGGCTGCCTTGAGTGGATGAGAATTTTAGAAAGCCTGATGAGGTGGTGGTGTGGACACAGGATTATAGAGGCAGAGGTGGAGAAAGGAGAAAGAGAAATGGAGGTTGATGACTGTGTCAATTCTCCATTGAGAAATAATACAGACGATGCCAATGGCAGGAAGTGGGAAAGATGCTAACTTCTACAGGTGACATGGAAGTAGAATTAACCAGACTAGTAATTAATTCCAAGGGGTGGCAAGGTCCATATGTAATGTAACCAGGCTCCTGACCTAGAGAGCGAGCTAACAGAGGAAGGAAGAAAACAAAGAAGGCCAGCGATGTTCCCAGTTTCCAGGCTGAAACACCTTGACCATCACTTATATACCACTGTGCAATCTACAAGCTCAACCAGCTGGACCAGTGGAAACCACTGGAGTTCTCCAACAGGGAAGCCCAGAAGTGATCGGATAAACTTACACATCTTGCCAGACCAGCAATGTTTGCATCCGTACTTATAGAAGGAAGATAATTTAACTGATGCATTTAATTAAAGTAATCTTTTTGGGGCTGGAGAGATGGCTCAGTGGTTAAAAGGGCTTGCTTGCAAAGCCTGCCGGCCCAGAGTTCAAATCTACCACATAAAGCCAGAGAGGCATTCATTTGTAATGGCAGGAGACCCTGCATACACATACGTACAAAATACACACATGTAAAGGAAAAAGAAAAAGAAAAAAAGACGGAGGGAGGAAGAAAGGAAGAGAAAAAAAAAACCAAAAGACAGAGGAAAAATAAATGAATAGAAAAACCCTGCTGGTTTTACTTAAGAATCTTGACAAATGTTCATTTTACTGAAACCTATCTTTGGGTAAGCATCTCTTTGATATAGTATGTAATAAGGTATCTGCATGAAATCTTTCTGCCATTACTACAGCTTTGGTAAGGAAAAGGACATGCCCCACTGGTTAGGAGCCGAACAAGCCACCTTTGCATGGAGCATTACTTTTAATGGAAAGGATGACTGACAAATTATGGTCAGTCAAACGTAGGCCTTTTATTTCTTAGAAATGAATGAACTCAAGCTGATCCTTCAAGAAAACACTGACAGTACTTATACCAACCTCTTTTAGATCGACATAATTCATAAAAATTATTTATTTATTTACATGCCAATATTTTCCAAATGCCCAGGCCTGGTGTTACATGCATGAAGAGCCATTCACAACACAAAACCACTCAGTAGACAGGAATGGAACATTGTTGAGTTCAGTTCTGCAGCTAACCTTTACGAAACTTGGTACAGGTCAAATAGGCAGAATTATCTCTGAAAAGGTGATGCCATATCTTCAGGAAGCCAGATTTTCTTCACTAACCTCTTGTTACAGATTGGAGGCAGCAGAAGATATGAGAACCTGGCTATTTTCTAGTAAATCATACACTAAAGATTTTGAAAAACACACAAGTGCCACTCATTTCACTAGTATTTTGGCAAAAAATATTTTTTCATTAAAAATATGTTGTTTACAGTTAAACATGTGCTGGGTTAGACTCATTATTTTTAGTGATAAAAATATTTAATTTCTCAGTTTTGATTCTCTAACATGATGATGCAAATACACAAAACTGTTTTGAGCCCTTGATAACTTCTGAGGGTCTTGGAAAAGAGATCCTGAGGCGAAAATGGGCCACCCTGGTACGCACATGCACGTTGACAGAAGCACCATTCATCACTGCAAAGAGGCGGAAACAAAGCAAACCTCCCCAACAGTAGGTTTCTATGGTGTAGCATCAGAGAGCGGTGAGCATGAACTCAGCCCAGATCATCCATCGGCACGACTCATCTCAAGGTACAGAGGACAAGCTGGAGGCCACCACAGGAATAAATTTCAAAGATATGGAGAAAATGCAAAGGAAACAAGAAACAGAATTTGCAATAATAGGAACCAGGGGTGGGGGTGGGGTGGACAAATAGTAGGAAAGAATACAGCCAGACATGTTCAACAGTACTGAAACTTGTTAGACTGGGTGGTAGGTTTTTAGCTGGATTTTCATGCTTCTGTGTTTCTTTATATGTGTGCAAGTTAGACTTTTTTTTGCTAAGTGTATGTGTTTTAAAACCTTCACTGCACTAAGAGCACTTTCCTACTCATTAATTATGCAGGAGCCCGTTGATTATGTGGGAGCCCATTGATTATGCAGGAGCCCATTGATTATGCGGGAGCCCATTGATTATGTGGGAGTCCATTGATTATGTGGGAGCCCACTGATTATGTGGGAGCCCACTGATTATGTGGGAACCCATTGATTATGTGGGAGCCCATTGATTATGTGGGAGCTCATTGATTATGTGGGAGCCCATTAATTAGGTGGGAGCCCACTGATTATGTGAGAACCCATTAATTATGTGGGAGCCCGATGATTATGAGGGAGCCCACTGATTATGCGGGAGCTCATTGATTATGTGGGAGCCCATTGATTATGTGGGAGCCCATTGATTATGTGAGAACCCATTGATTATGTGAGAGCCCAATGATTATGCGGGAACCCACTGATTATGTGGGAGCCCATTGATTATGCAGGAGCCCATTGATTATGTGGGAACCCACTGATTATGTGGGAACCCATTGATTATGTGGGAGCCTGTTGATCATGTGGGAATCCATTGATTATGTGGGAGTCCATTGATTATGCGGAAACCCATTATGTGGGAGTCCACTGATTATGTGGGAACCCATTGATTATGTGGGAACCTGTTGATTATGTGGGAATCCATTGATTATGTGGGAACCCATTGATTATGCGGGAGTCCATTGATTATGTGGGAGCCCATTGATTATGCGGGAGCCATTGATTATGTGGGACCTCATTGATTATGTGGAAGCCCACTGATTATGCAGGAACCCATTGATTATATGGGAACCCACTGATTATGTGGGAGCTCGTTGATTATGCGGAAGTCCATTGATTATGCAGGTGTCCATTGATTATGAGGGAGCTCATTGATTATGCGGGAACCCATCGATTATGCAGGAGTACATTGATTATGTGGGAACCCATTGATTATATGGGATCCCATTGATTACACGGGAGCTCATTGATTATGTGGGTGCCCATTGATTATGCGGGAGCCCATTATTATGCAGAAGTCAGAGAAGTGAAGAGGTGTAAGAGGGCAGGGGAGCCCTGGCAGATCCTCGGGAACACAGACCCCAAGGAACCCATCCTGGACAGGATCTCCCCCAGACCCTATTAGCAGCCTTATCCACTGCTATCTATACTAGCTGCTTTTTCAGTAGAAGCCTCTTTTTTAAAAATATTTTCATTAATTTGAGAAAGAGAGAGAAAAAGAATCAGAGAAAGAGGAGAGAGAGAGAGAGAGAGAGAGAGAGAGAGAGAGAGAGAGAGAGAAAGAGAGAGAGAGAATGGGCATGTCAGGGCTTCCTTGCCATTGCAAACACACTCCAGACACAGGCACCACTTTGTGCATCTGGCTTTACAGGGTTACTAGGGAATCAAACCCAAGTGTCAGGCTTTGCAAGCAAGTGCCTTTAACCACTGAGCCATCTCTTCAGACCCTCGCCAGAGGCCTCTTTACTTGAAAAACCACTTCCTTCACCAGAACTTGATCCTCCCTCCCACCCTTCTATCACAGGCAAAGAACCAGCCCTGGCTGATTTCTGCATGAACACCCCATACCTATCATACAGTCAGCCAGCACCTGACACCTCTGTCCTGTCCCTTATGCTTCCAATACTAGGATGGTTCTGCAAACGAAGCCCCCTTCTTAATGGCTCCCTCCTATTTTGAGTTTATTTCAGCCCCTCTTAGCCAGTGTCCTTTCTTCATCTTGGAATGTCTTATCTTTTTAGCACCTGTGTCAGCCACTTCCTTGAGGGTGCTTTGGATGTCACTCCTTGGTGGGAATCTTTTTTATAATTATTTATCTATTTACAGAGAGAGAGCGAGAGAGAGAGAGAGAGAGAGAGAGAGAGAGAGAGAGAGAGAGAGAGAGAGAGAATCGGAGTAACGGATTCTAGCCGCTGCAAACAAACCGATGCATGTGCCACCTTGTGGATCTTGTTTTATGTGGGTACTGGGGAATGGAACCCAGATCATTAGGCTTTGAAAGCAAGTGCCTTAACCACTGAGCAATCCCTTCAGCCCCTCAGCAGGAATCTTTGACCACTGCTCTTAGTCTGTTTTTCCACAAACATTTACACAACAAATTCAAGGCATATTGTCTCACAGGAGATAGCATAAGAATCTGTACATACCACCTGTGGTTGTATTGTGTTGACACATGAAGGAACTGTCTGCAGCCTGCATTTCATAGAACTTCTGTGCCCCAAACTCAGTACAAGAGAGCTCCAGTGCCAGTCAACCTCAAGTCCTCAGGGCTCCACTATGACACCTTATGTCACTCACCACATACCCCAACTCCCCACAAAACTAACTGGTCCATAGATCAAAAAAGTTATTTCCTCTGAGGTAGGAACCGGTTTCATTTTTATAATAGAAACTAAACAAAGCAGCATTTTCATTATAGAATCCATTTTCATAAAATTCAATTATTCTAGAGCCCCACACTTCCTCCACTGTACTCCAAGTTGCTAAAAGGCCTCAGAAAACACCTAATAGCCAAGCTAAGCCAGTTTCTCCAAACACACAAGATTTATTTCACTGTTTGATGACTGATGGATTTTTTTTATTGGAGGGGTGTTGTTGGCCTTTATTAGTTTTATTCATGTCAAAGACAGAGTGTCTCTATTTAGTTCAGGCTAGCCTTGAACTTGTGATCCTCTTGCCTCTGCTTCCCAAGTGCTAGGATGACAGACATGTCCCACCTAGCACAATAGGAGTGTTGTTGTTTGGTTTGGTTTTAATTATTTGTCTAGTCAAATAAAAAATATCTTCCCTTGTCTGATTCTGGTCTGTTTACTCTATAGCATCTCCTAAGTCCATGAAAACAATTTTTAAGTTGAATTTGAATAATTTTTTTCCATCTCTTGCTATGTCTACTTAACTAAGATACCATGGACCACACTCTGCTTAGCTCTACAAATCCCCAATTCCTGATACCCACACTCCCTAGCTGCTGGTAGACTGAATGAATGAATATAAAGATACAGTATCAGTTATCCCCTAAACAGTCAATTTAACACGGATGAGAACTCTGAGTAAGTTACTCCCTCTGAACTTGACAGAACTTCCTACATTCGGATGGAGATGATGCCAAGCAAAATTTTTATCCACCCCCACCACTCCGGATGAAGCATTTCCAATTATCTCAATAATGAACTTCTCGGATGATGATACTCAGAGCCCACAATTGTGCTGCCTCCCTTCTGGTGAACAGTCTATCTATGACCCTCTGCAAATCACAGCATCCAATAGAGATTCAGTCTCTCAGATGTGATCTCCTTCCTCTACAAGAGTGATACTGTCACCCTTGTTCTGAAAGCAGCCCTCAGATCACATGAGCCAACTGTGCCAGAGCTTGCTCACTTCAAATAGAGGCTGAAGTTTAAATATTGCTTGTTGATTACAAGTGCTTATCTCTGGGGGTGGAAGTTAGAAGAAAGGGATTTTTGCATTTTAAACATTTATACATAGCTTTAATTATTTATAGTCATCGTGTACTACTTTTGTCCTTAAAAACCAATATAAGAGTTAAGGGATGGAACTCAATGATAGTACATGTGCCTAGCATGGACAAGCTCCTGGGGTCCATCCCCAGCACCCACCAAAACAAAACAAAAAGGCCAATACAGATTATTTAAAACAAGTTAGGGCGCTGGAGAGATGGCTCAGAAGTTAAAGGCACTTGCTTTAAAAGCCTGCCAGCCCCAAATCAATTGACTAAAACCTATGCAAAGCAGGAAGCCAAAAGTGATGCATGCATCTAGAGTTCACTGACAATAGCAAGTAGCTCTAGAAAATAAATAAAATTTAAAATAAAATAAAAATAAACACTTCTCCCCACCCTACTCCTAATTACTGGAAGTCCTTAGATAACTGCCTCCAATAGGTGACTGAAACAGCCCCTTTTTACAGTCTTTCTTTTACATAGTTAGATAGGCTTTGTTTGTTTGTTTGTTTGTTTGTTTTAGTCAGCAAGTTCTCATCAAAGATCTTAATAATTCTACCCTAATGAAGACCATCTAATTTCTATTTAAATTACTTATAAACTGGGTGCGATGGAGCAACCTGAGATTCCAATCCTTGGCAAGCTAAGGAAGAAAGGTCATGAGTTCAAGACTAGTGTGGACCACATAGTGAGCTCAAGGCCAGCCTGGAATATATAAGTAAAGAACCTGTAGTGTTTTTTTTTTCTTCTCCTGTGTATGTTTCTTCACCTATGAACAAGGATCTGAGGAGCACTTGGGATACCAGTTACATTTCTAAAATCCCGAATCCAATCCAAACCCTACTTTCAGATTGTGAGATTTCTTTTCCCACAAATGTGAGAATGTAGCCACTATAACTTGATTTCTGTCTTCCTTCAGGTCAGATGAAAACTCAGTAAATTCTTATTTGAGGTTACTTTCCCCTAGAAGGAAAAAATCAAAGGGCGGGCGTGTACTGGAGTACCCTGGCCCTGAACCATAGAGTCTCCAGCACTGATTCCTTCCAAATACAGCTGTGTTTCCTGTTCTGATGAGGCCTGCTGGGCTCACAAGGAGGGCCAAGCAGTGACAGATAAGACACCTAATTCTAGGCCATCCAGAGGCAATGTCTACTATACAGGGTATAGCTCTGCGATCCTGTTTCGTCTAAAGTCAAAAGCCTAGATCTTGAATCTTTGAGAAAACAAAGGTATGATGGTTTGAATCAAATGTCCCCGATGCTTGGTCCCCAGCTAATGGCAATTTGACAGGTGGAGACTTGCTGGAGGAGGTGTGTTGCTGGGGGTGGGCTTAGGGGTGTTACTCTCCCTTGCCAAAGTTTGGCTCACTCTCCTGCTGCTGGCAGAGGCAATGTCCAGCTGCTGCTCACGCCCTGCTCCCCCTGCCATCATGAAGCTTCCCCTTGAGCTTGCAAGCAAAATGAAAAACATTTCTTTCATCGGTTGCTTTTGGTTGGGTGCTTTGTGCCGGCAAGGAGAAGGTAACTACAACAAAAGTCTATTGGAAAAAATTAAATTAAATTTTCTTTCTTTCTTTTTTTTTTTTTTTTCTTTGGTAGTGGTTTCCCTGAATGGAAGGATCCATGTGTTTCACCAGCACCTGAGGACATGGTGGGACATGGTCTCCGAGCTGGGCCGAGCAAGCCTGGCCAAGGCAATACCTTCAGATAGTGACACCCAGAGAGATCTCACAGCTGTAGGCTGCTCTGGGCCCCAGGGCCCATCAGATGGTCCTATGCAAGCAGGTAATTTAATTAACTTTCTTCTCTCTTCCTTATTTTCTCCCTCCATCCACAGGTGGGAGAAGCCGCCCTCTTCCACCTGCCTCATAAGTAGTTGTCAGTGAAAGTGCTTCTGAAACCACAAAGTATAACATTAAAACAAAAAAAAGTTTTAGCCACCCCTCAACAACAACAACAAAACTGGCTACTGCTTGAATAATTCATAGCCCTCCATCCCATGGACCATTCCAGCAATCCCTCAGGAATAAGGAGGGAAATGGGGGTTACCAACACAAGACTTGTTCATACAGTGTTTCTAACTAGCAATAAGTAAGTAAATTTTAAAAATGTTTTACAAGATAAAGTTACTTAAGCACTGAGAGGTGAAGTGACTTCTCTAGGGTCAGAGAGCCTAGGAGAACTCTTAGTGAAGGAAGGACATGGAAAGACAGGTTTCCCCTGTGGGAGAGGACCTGAAGGAGGAGATTGGAGTCCACGCCTTCTGTCTAATACAGGTTCTTCTCTGGACCTCTGGTTTCCAGCCTGGGCAAGTTAGAGCCAATTACTCAAGTCCATGATCCAATTTTCGGCTTTAAGATCTAACAAAGTATGGTCAGTAACCAGTCCTAGCCCAACAACCCATTCTAGCTGACAGGACATGACCCCAGAGTGGGAGTTCTGGCGAGTTTAGGGGTTCTTAACACTGGTTACTCATTCAGATAACCAGGGAGCAATCCCTGGAAAAATTGAATTAAATCTGGGGGTGTCTGTATTTTTCAAGTCTCCCAGATGATTTTAACATGCAGCTGGAGATGAAGACTGTTGGGTTGCGTAACAGTGACAGGAGACTGAAGGACAGCAAGAATCCCTGGTTAATTTCTGAGCACAGTGAAAGATAGACCACAGAGAACCTTAGTGGAAATGAATCCACACCCCACACCCCAGGTATGTTAGTGTGGACAGCATTGAATGTACACATACTATATGCCCAGACATGCATCTGAGAATTCACACAGAAGGACCCCCACAGCTCCCACAGAGCCTACACTTCTGCAGGTTACAAATGAGAAAAATAGGCAGAGAACAACCGTCACTCGCTAATGTCACAGATCCTATGCGGAGCCGGGAACTGAAGCCCTGCCTTATAGCGTTCATGGACAGCACCCTGCAATATGGTTCATGAGACCTTCGACATGGTGATGAATTAAAAGATCAGAAAATGCTAGAGAAAATAGAACAGTTTCTAATCCAAGTGCCTGCAGGGACGACAAGGGAAGAGACCTGGGGGAAGTGGGCAGGTGTATATACATATGGGGACGCGGTGGCCGAGTAGCAGCAACAGTGACAGACTGACGAGCACATGCCTGGGGAAGGGAGACAGCCGCCACCAACTAGAGCAGATTGCTGCCATGTGGGGAGGTGGGTCCAGTGCTGCTGACTCTTCCAAGTGTTCCAAAGAAGCTGGAAACTTAGATTTAAAAAAAAAAATATGTGTGTGAAATCTCCAATTTCCAAAACATTGTTGTGAGTTTTTAAACATACTATCTGGACAAAACACATCACTTTGTGACCTCTGATATAATACACACACACACACACACACACACACACACACACACACACACACACACACCTCAAGCCTTCATTTAAGACTCAATGGATTGCTTTCTTGGACTGGTTCCCTGTGATTAGAAATAACAGATTCTTGTCTCTCCTTTGTACCATCTCTAAACTATGACCTCTATAACATATGGAAAATCCAATGTCAATTTCCTCTAGGTCATTTTAATCAGTGGACTGCCTGTTGAATAAATGACTAAACAAACCTTTATTGCACACCTAGCCTCTCACTTCAGCCTCACTATCAGTCACTGTCAGAGGATTTACAACCCTTACTTTAGTGTAAACCCCATCATAATTCATGTAGTTATTACACAACTTCAATAGAATTCTGGCCAAATCATACAGAAGAACTCATTCCTTTTGCAGGAGCCTATGAGGCTTGGCCTATGGAACAAGTGTTAGTCAAGCCCAACAATAATAATAGCCTTGTAAATGTACTTTACCATATTATATTATTGCTACTCGTCCCGCTAATGAGAGCTGTGAAAAACAAAATAAAAATGTAAAACCCAGAAACCCCCATCCAGATCTAACAGAATGTTCACCTAATCACAAGCTAAGCAAATGGACTTGATATATATCTAATAATAGGTTCTATTTATTAAGGCCATTCTAGTAGCAGGCACTAATTGGGCATGACTTTCCATATACATAGAGCATTTATATGTAGTCAAGCAATTCCTATAGGGCTAAGATATGGGAACTATTATCACTATTTAAAGATGAGGAAACTGGATGACAGAGAAAGTTGCATCATTTGCTCAAGGTCACATGGCTAGCCAGTGGCAGAGCTGGGATCTGACCAGCTCAGCACAGGAGTTCATGCTCTTGACCACGACCCCATGAACTTCAAAAGCACATGAGCTCTTTGTTTTTTTTTTGTTTTTTGCGTTTCTCATACTGTATACAGAGAAGTGGAAAGAGGATATTTTCTCCCTCTCATTACAAAACAACAGGGAGCTTTTTAAAATACACCAGCAGACTATATAACTTGAGAAAAATCTATCAGCCTCCACAAGTACAACAGCTCATTTCAAAGGCGGTGGGGAAGTCGAGTGCTTCGGATCAATCGTGGAAAAGATCATTTGCGCCTGGCCTTCCTCCGTCCCCTTTGAAGGCCAACTTCTTCAGAGCACTCAAAACAATTCACCTTGAGCTCCACACCTCTCCCGTGCCCTTCCCTTTGTTCCTTCACACCTCACTTCTAATGGGGTCTAACCACTCTTCTGACCCATGGAAAAATTAGCAGAGAAAGAGAGAGGTTATTTTAGGGTTTGCTCCAGACACTGGGGTCTATGCATGTATTCCTCACTGGTACATGAAATTTGGCTGAGTTTAGATTTCTTTTTCCAGCTTTGGAAATAGAACCCAGAGCCTTGTACACACTAGAAATGTGCTCCAGTACTAAGCCACATCCCCAATGCCTGGTTTTTCCTAAAAACAGAAGCAAAAAGTACCTGGCCACTTAAGAACCACAGAGACAGACATTTGGTGGTAGAGCGATTTTTTTTTAAATACTAAAGGACTGGACAGTTGGAAACAATATCCTTCTCAGGTATACTGAATCTACTTGCATTTAACATAATCCTAGGTCAGCCTTTGAAAAGCAGAGCTGCTAACGGCCACATTCTGACCTCAGACGGTGGGTGTGTATCAGTGCATTTCATAAAATTAGTCACTGTACAGTCTCTCTCTCTCTCTCTCTTTCTTTCTTTCTCTGTGTGTGTGTGTGAGAGAGAGAGAGAGAGAGAGAGAGAGAGAGAGAGACTTTTAGAAAATAAATAGCAATATGTACCCATGAGACCTAAGATGAGTATTGAGCCAAAGTCTGAAATTAATTTATGAAACTACCCTGTGTGCCTCAATTCTATCCAAGGTGTACCCCTAGGGAGTGTTAAAAGCAATCTGACAGGCCCCCCACTTCAGCACCTAGTCATACACTCTTCTCCAATATCATAAAAATATAATTTACAGACAGAGATAGAAATACAAAACTTGCTTCCAAACAGCAGGGAGAAAGCAGCTAAGAGCTCCAGTCCATTATTACCCTCAGCTATTTCTAAGGTCTGTGCTTTGCACATTATTATCTTATAAAATATGACAGGAGATATCTCAGCTACCATGAACCATAAAATGTTTTGTACACTTAGCCCTAGATGGTATGAGTTACTGAGCTGCACCTGCAAGAGGAGGAGACAGAAAACAGTGCATAGAAAAGAAGACAAGAGGGGCTGGAGAGATGGCCCAGCGGTTAAGGCACTTGCTTGCAAAGCCTAATGACCTAGGTTCGATTCCCAGCATCATGTAAAGCCAGCTGCACAAGTTGGCAAATGCATCTGGAGTTTGTAGCAGCTAGAGGCGCTCTCTCTCTCTCTCTCTCTCTCTCTCTCTCTCTCTCTCTCTCTCTCTCTCTCTCTCCATGCTTGCCAAAAATCAAACTTTAAAAATATATTTTTATTAAAAAAAGAGAGAGTACAAGAGTCTATCACAGTCTGTACCCCAAGATGAAACCCTAAGAATACTTAAACTTGGCCAAAACAGTAATGAAATCAGATGAACAAGAACTCACACTTCTTACCATAACCAGGCCGTCTGGATATCTATACAAGAAGTGGAAACCCAAAATCTATTCCTTCGCCACAAAGCCCACAGCCTTCTCAACCCCATGCTAGAAATCCTTTAACGTGCCCAAAGCCCATTTTGTAGGTCATACTCTCATTATCTTGTCCTGCGACCAGTCTGATTAAATTATAGAAAATTACTAATACATCATTCCGAACGAGGGATCAGCGCCAGCCCGCTCCACTCTGTTTGTTTTTCCTTCTCATATTCTAATGCTTCGGCAGATATTTTAAACATGGAAAAGAGAGGACAAGGCAACTTCAAATGAGAGCTAAAGGACATGTTAAACTGATCATGGGGATATGATGCCTTTGGCTTTTGCTGACGGCCTTGGAGGCTAACACAGACACCCCAGCTTTGCAGAGCAGCAATGTGCCTCCATCCTTCCCTTCAGAACTTGTGCTGTGCTGGGGGTGTTTATTCCCCCCACCAACAAAACCAGTGTGATCATTTCAAGAGGGAGCCTCTGGAGGGAGACCCAAAGGTCAAAAGGACAGAACCATGATGAATGGGTTTAGTGCCCTTATGAAAGAAGTTTCAGGAAACTTAGTCATCCCTTCCCTTCCACCATGTGAGGACACAGCAAAAGGCATCAGCTGTTGGAGTAGTGATGGGAGTCCCCACCGAATCTGTGATCACCTTGAACTTGAACTTCCCAACTTCCAGAACTGTGAGCGATAAATGTTTATTATTTATAAAATACCGGAACAGAGGTATTTTGTTATAGCAGTGCTAACCAACTAGAATCTTTGAGTTGAAAAGGACCAAAGTCCATGTACATGAGTGATACCAGATGAAAGTAGTTTATTGGGGTTTTTTTCCTTTTGTGAAACTCAGTGTACCCAGACACAATCTGAACCCAAACCACTCGGATTGCTAAATCAACTCGTTTCTAATCAAACCCAGCACCATGTAGTTCAAGTCTGGCTTTATCTACAAGAATATGGTGAGAGTAGTTTTTAAGACTCCTAGTTTATTGATGGGTTTTCTTTTGGGACAGTGTTTGTTTCTTTGTTTTGTTTTTCACTCTAGTCCAGGCTGACCTTAAATTCACTATTATAGTCTCAGGGTGGCCTCAAACTCACAGTGATCCTCCTACCTCTGTCTCCCAGAGTGCTGGGATTAAAGTCATACACCACCAGGCCCAGCTTAAAACTCCTATTTTAAACCAACTTTTGACCCTAGGAGAAACCTACCTGGTTATCCCAACACACTCTCTCCCTTGGGTGTATCCACAACCCGGTCCATCAGATTTTTAAACCCTCTCAAGGCAGAGGTTCTCTGCGTCTCCTGTTCCACTCACCCAGCGAAAACCATTCAAACCACAGCAAGCATGGACACTGGCCTAAGACTTTGCAATTTCTACTTCTCCAGCAGGATTTATTCATACTTTGTGTGAGAGACTTGTCAACTCACACCAGCTGTGTCATCTCTGGAGTGAGACGGAAGCATGCAGATAAATTAAAAATCAATCTTTTTATTAGAAACTCTTTTGAAGCATTAGAAGGAATGTGATTTCTGAGCTATCTTTCCTATTTTACCAGGAACCTCCAGTGACATCTTCTTTCTGCACTAACAATACATCGATGCTCTTTTTGGAGAACAGAGGGAATCATTCCCAGACATCATCCTAGACTGCTTCTTGGGACCTCGGGCTGAAAGGGGCTCTGAAATATTCTAGTGTTTCAGACTGAAAATTGTCCCACCATGGTTCCAGCCATGATGAGTCCTGCCTGATCAGTGCAAAGATGAATACTAGGAATAAATAGTGGGAAAGAGTTAAGTCCCTTCTCTTTCACCAGACATAAAAAGACTCATAAAAGTATAAAAATGAGGGATCCTGTTGCCTTCCAGTCATTTTGCTTCCCCATTTTGCTAGAGAGCTAGAAAGCCAGAGAGCCAGAGACAGTTTGTTAAAGTTTTGTCAATGAAAAGCACAATAACTGGGTCTGGTCTTGACCCGCAACTGAGTAAACAGTGAAAATACTGGAATAATAAAACAACTGTTTTATTAACTTTTCCTTCCTGCTCCCCCTAGGGAATAGGTATCGGGCAAATTTCCAATGATAAATATAATAGGGCCTAAACTCATACGTGATTATAGGTAAAGTGATGCTAATAGGAAAATCTGAAAGGTGCTGATCACCGATGGGTAAAAGGTCTTGCAGATGAAATAAAAGCAGAAGCCCCTCCCAGACCCTCAGGTCTTCAGCTGGTGGTACCAAAAGCAGCCATGTGCACAGGGTGCCAACCCCACACCTGACACACAGTCTTGTATCAGTTTCCTCTCTTCCTTTCTTGGGCTGACAGACATTCCTAAGTTAGACAGCTCAAAGATGAGTGCTGGTGTAGCTCAAAGGACCTCTAAGCCATTCTTCTGAACGTGGCATTGGATTTTATTAATTAAAGAACTTTTGTGAAAGAGCCATCAACACAGCAGAGTCATATTTTAAATCCCAAAATATTCTCTAAGTTACCAAACAGAAGCTTTATTTGAATAATAATGTTTAAACCCACCCCTCAAATAGACTAAACACACTTTGCTGGGCAGCACCTCCAAAACTTATCTCGGAATTTGCCTGCCCCCCCCATTCATTTCTAGGATTATGGTTTTTTTTTTCTGCATATGTATGAGGCCCATGTAACAAAAACAAACACATACACACTCTTCAGAGGCCCAGGAGGAAACAGGCTGTGTAGAATTCTAAACCAGAGACCCAGGGCTTAGGCTAGTAGTGTAAGGTTAAACACTCACCCATCCCCAAAGCTAATTCGGTGCTGAACAGTCCCAAGGGTGTCTAGCTGAACAGAAGGCGCTAGGAAACCTTAGCAGGCCAGAGCCCAGCCTGGGGAATTGCTCGGAGTCAGTGCCAGGGACTGAGGCTCACCCCAGACTTGGTATCAGATAATACCAAGTGCTGTCTGGATTTCCAGGACTAATCCACTGGAGGGTGGAACTTCCGGGTTCCCTAGACTCTGGTCCAGGGGGAGGACGGTGGTCTAGTCTATTTCCCAAGCAGCAGTGGTTAATGCTTTAGAAATCGCCCCAGTGCTGGGAGAAGGAGGGAAGGGAAGAGGAAGTGGAAAACACCCCAAACTTCACACAGCACGTTTCTCCTCATATATTCCACTCTTCTTAAACGTGTTTACAACTTGTACGGATTCTTAGATCAAAATGTCAGTAGTTCTTTAATCACTTTTGTTTAAAAGCAACAGTTCACCCCCAGTTCAGTCCTCTTAAGGCCCCTTTTCTCACTCACATGACACACTTCTTTTTTTTTCCCAAGGTCAACGGTGCCCATATAACTTCTTAAACCTCAAGGATGACTCTTATCACAAAGTCTTAATCCCTAGACAACTATATTTTAACATTGATACCACCTGGTTCTCCAAAGGAAGAAACACCTGACTTTCCTCGTATATAAACAGTTGGGACACTAAAACTAGTCCTAGATCTTAAAATTCCATTTCTGTATTAAACAAAAATGAGAATCATTTTTACACATCAGTATTTATTGCATCTAGATACCACTTGTTAGTCTCTCTAATCCTCTCTCGGTATTTAGCCAACCCTGGGTTACTGTGACTGAATTGCAAATACACCATTTGCCCAGAAATTGCTCTTAGTCCAAATGCAAATTGCATATAAAACATGAGTAAACCCCCGCTTAGAACAGGCAGCACACATCCACAAAAATCCATTCAACGCAAAGAGAAGTGGAAAAGCTTTGCAAATTAAGGCTTCCCTTTAAAAGATGGTAGGAACGTTTACGGTGCTTCCAAAGGTAAATTGCTTCTTACTTTGGTAAAAGTGGCTTAATGTGAATGCAAGAGGGAGGCGCTTGTTTATTATTATTAGTATTTTAAAGTGAGTAGATAACGGGGTGGGAGGTGCCCCCACTCTCAAAATATAACTTCCTCAACAGACATCAACCCGCAGGAGAGGCCCACCAGGCACCCGAGCTAAAATGGAGCCTGAATTTCCTCCCAGACGGAGAGGTTGGTGTACGAGGTCAGGGTCAAGGTCACCGGCAGGGCAGGCTGCAGCTGCCCGGCTGCGCGGCTAGCACAGCCCGGGAGGGGCGGGCGTTCCATGGGCACGGCCCCAAAAACAGAATCCCTTCTCCTCTCCCACCCAACCTCTAACCCCGCCAACAGTTTATTTTTATTTATTTTTATTTTTTGAAAAGCGGGGGTGCTGGAGGGGTGGGGGAAGGAGAGATGAGAAGAAAAGAAAAATGAGCAAATAACCTCACCGCCCTGGGTTTTTTTTTCCCCCTGCACACTAGCTCATCAGCTCCCAAAGTTGCCATCTAAGGGCAAGTTCGCGGAGAACACTGAAGCCCATTTTGTCCGAGCAGGGCAAGCCCCCACCCCCACCGCCAGGCCCCCTGGCAGAGCTGGGCACCGCGGCCAGCCTCGGCCATGTGCACGCACACACTTCCACCAAAGTGCGGCGAGTTTGGCTGCGAATTGACCGCACCGCGCCCTCCTCCCCCTCCTCCTCCACGCACAGTCTCCAACACACGCAGCCGCCTGCGAGTCATTTTTGTATATTGCATATATATTACATATGTGATATGATCCTCGGAACCTCTAGCGGGCAGGCGAAGAAAGGACTGCACCGGGGCATTTTTTTTTTAAAGAAAAAAAGAGGGGAAAAAAAACATATGTACAACCCCCAAGCCCTACGCGTCGACTCCCGGCGTCTCCAGGGAAAAGGGGGGGAGAAAGAGGAATGTTTGCGGAGCGGACTGCTCGCATGTGCCCTTGCTTGCCACTTCGGGTGACACAGAGCGGCTGGGCACGGGGGGCTGGAGGGGCGAGGGTCCCTCCATCTCCACCTCCGGGAGGTCCTCGGAGATCGGACGAGGGGGAGACGGTCGATCGCACTGTCTGTCGGTCTGTCTGTGTGTGTGAAGCGGAAACGCACACACACGAGCCGAGCGGAGACACCATAACCTTAACCCTTCCCCCACCCTCCGTGAACTTCAGGTGACCGACCACGTCGGCGGCCTGACACCGGGGGCGGGCGCGCGCGCTCCGGCTCCGCTCCCCCCCACACACACCTTCAACCCTCCAGCCCTGTATTTAATTTAATTTTATTTAATTTTATTTTATTTGCAAGATCGGGCTCGGTGCAAGCGCCAGACCCCGGGGAGAAGGGAGCAGCCGCGCGGGGCGAGGGGGAGGGAGGGAAGGGAAACTGACCCTCCGTCTCCCCACCACCACCACCCCGACCCCTCCCGGCCACCCTCCGGCGCCTCCCGCGCGCGTCCCCTCCTCCCGGTCACCCCGCCCCACGCCTGCGCCCCTGCCCCCTCTCCCCTGCATTCAAGGAGCCCGGGCGGCCCCGGGGGATATTTTTAGTTGCTTCTTTTTCTCCTTCACTTTTAGCTTTAACAGCATCTCGAATCCCTCGGAGCGGAGCGGGGAGAGCTTAGCGCTGGGGGTGGTGGGAGGGGGACGGG